>JAKSZT010054395.1:5636080-5665267 GCA_026826555.1 Tolypeutes matacus
GATAGATAGATAGATAGATAGATAGATAGATAGATAGATAGATAGATAGACAGATAGATAGAATGAGACAGCAAATGTGGCAAAATGTTAAAATTGGTTGGTCCGGGTATCTGGGGAGGTAGGGGTATGTTTGAGTTCTCTGTATGGGGTTTGTATTATTTTTGTAACTATTCTGTAAATTTGAAAGTATTTCAAAATAAAATTTTAGTTTAAAAAAAATAGTAAAAAAAAAATCTTAGAGACATGTATTTCCAGACCAGAAGCAACTGTGCCATAAACACTACCCTAAAGGGGGCCCTAGCCTGAGGTTGTCTCCAGAGAGTCAGGCAAGCATCCCAAGACAACTCCACTGGTTTGCAGAGAATTCCACAGAATCCCTTAATGTTGGAGATGTAAAGGACTTCAGCGGTCATATTGCCGAACGTCTCAATTGATAGGTAAGGAAACAAGACAAGAGAGGGGAAAGCAACTTGTCCAGCCTCAGATTCCTAGCTCATTACTCTTTCCATCATATCCCATGCCAAGTGCATAGCCTGGGGTTTTCAAACCACTCTTGGAGGTGTTTGGAAAGCCTTTCCCTCCTTTTCAACACAATTAGGAATCCCAAGGGGGTACCTGGCATCAGACTTTACCCAGCATTGCTGGGTGACTGCAGTGTCCCTAAGCATTCCCTCAGCAACCCCATAGCCTACCCTCCCCACAGTCAATGCTTCTCACCCTTCATTTATCACCCGAGAACTTGAAAGCGAAGCCAGAAGCGGAGAAGGCCAGCATTAACCGAGTGTTCGCTACCGCTGCACACAAGCTACTCAGAAGATAATAATTCCTTCTGCCAGAAGTCCAGCTCCCGAAATAGTATGGTACATTGGCAGAACTCCAGGAGCTAATAGGATGGCAGTGTTGTATCCTATGACCCTTTTTAACTGAGCTAATTTAGAATTTACCTGACCAAGAGTACCATAAAATGTACTCCTAAAGATGAGATTGTTAATTAACACAGGATGACTTGCCTGTGTTTGGCAGCCGAGGGGAGCTTGAGGGGAAAGGCTGGTTTCCAGAAATAATCCTTCCCTCCTAACCAAATAGGAATTAAATGTGGGAAAGGGCAAAGGGGATGGACAGAGAGATTCGGCCACAGGAACTAAATAGGGTTATAATTAGTTTGTGTGTTTGCAGGTGTCATCTTTCACCCTCCGCCGGTGGAGGAGACTGTTGGTGAGCTCAGAATCCTTTGTGTTTCTTGGAGAAGAGCACTGGGATCCTTGGGGTGTGAGAGGAAGAGCTGGAAGCAAGATGACTGCTAGGAGCAAGGCAAGAGGAGTCTCTCTATGGTGTAGAAATGACACCCCCGCCCCCCAAACACAGGGCTGTTTACTGACAGCAGGTCCCCGGCAGCAATTACAGAGCTGCCCAAGAGCATCCTAATTAGGATGTGTTGTCAGCACTCCCATTATAATCCCCAGTTGAGTGAGCTAAGTGTTTATCTCAGTCACTTCAAGTCACAGCCTCTGAAACATACCCTTGAGTGGCCAGTCTTGATTTGTTTTCACCCCATGACTTATTCTAACCATCTCCATGTTTTGAATGCATCTCAAATTTATCTTTAAGCCTAGCCATCTAAAGGAGACTCGCCCAGCTGTTTCATTACTGAGATGTCTACCATTTTACATAAATGTTCTCTCTGTATAATACACTCTCTTCCCAAATGTCTTTAAGAGTTGTAAATTAGATTTATTCTATTTATTTATTTATTTTAACATTTTCTTCTACTCTTTCATTCACTGCTGTCTCACATGCTGGCTCCATACACTGGGACTTAACCTCTCCACAATGGTTCAGAAGAAGCAGTATTTGTTCCCGCGTTTTGCCCTACTGGTCTGTGGTTTTGCATATTAAGTAATCAAAGGCTGTGTTCTGTGAATTTTTCCCAGGCGTGCTCTCCATAATATTCATTAATTCATGGAAGCCTCTTGGAATTTGAACTGTGTTAGATATTTAATCTTACTGTTATGCCATAAACCTTTACATGCCGTGATCTGCCTTGATGTGTAGAATAGCCGTCTCGAACATAATAGGTGTCTTGCATTCTGAATCAGGAGAGCGTTTTGAAGAACAGGAATAAAACCCAAGCAGGATGATATATGCGTAAAAACACAATACGTGCGGAAGCAATCGTGTGATCACTGTCTCCCTTCTCTGCAAGCCCCTTCTCTACAGCACAATTGCCAGGAGAATTCAAAGGTGACGAGGTGGGGAGAGGGAGCCTTATTTTCTTGAAGTAGCAGACAATACCCTAGGTAAGTATATCAAATGTCAGGCTTCCCTTAGGCAGTGTGGAGCTAACCTAAGCTTAAGTCTGACACCAAAACCAGTGATTTTGTGAAATGGGAGAAGTCTATGAAAATAGAGCTCGCATTAAATAATTTTTGCAACTCATGTAAAATGAACATTAAAGATCCTTGATGTGAATTCATCTATTAAACAATACAAGTTCACGAACAATAGTCAAATCCAGTGTCATTTCAATTCACAGAGACATAAACCAAATGTCAAGATATTTAATATCATTTTTTGAACTTTGTATTATGGAAATTTTCAAACAAGCAAAAGTAGAAAAAAATAGTTGAATAAACTCTATAGACCCATCACTCAGCTTCAACACTAACAACTTTCAACTCCTGGTCAATCTTGGTTCATCTATAACCCCCACTACCACCTCTACCCACCTACTCCCAGATTACTTTAAAGCTAATGTCAGACCATTTCAAGAAATTTAAACAGGATCTCTCCTGCCTTAGAAAGTCCATCCTAGGATGGATTGCCACCTCCAGCATTGAGGCTACTTGCTGCTGCATATTCACACCCCCATGACCCCCCCCCCAATGCCACCAGAAATGTCCTCTTGGGATTGTCTTCAAACACTCCGTAAATCTCCTCAAAGGCACAGAATGTGAGCAACTGACTGGGCGCCCAAGTATAAGTAACTGCCAGATAATGCTTGTACCCTGAGGGGCAGCGCTGCCTGCCATCTGCAAACAGCCTGCACGAGCCAGGAAGGGCCGCATGTGTGGACTCTGCTGTACTCCCCATTTCCCAGTCACTAAGGCAACAGCATCAAGTGCTCAGTTGTCAAAGAATTAAACACAAGAAACCATCGCCTTTGCCATAGAGAAGCTCTGTTTTCTTATGAAGACAAAAATAAACACACACATGCACACACGTGGTTTGTGAGCAAGTACAGCCTTCCTTCTACAGAAAAGCAAACAGAAAGTGACATCATTGCACTGACCTTGATGGCAGTGCCCCTCACCAAAAAATAAATAAATAGCAAAATAGAGCCTGTGATATGGCACCCAAAGCTGGAGACTCCCATTTCCTCACCACTATTTATATATTCAAGACTATTCTTTCTGGAATCACATTTAAAAACATGGAAGGGGGGAGGGGACACATCTGCATCCCCTAGTAAGCTGTCTACCTTATGAGTTTAAGGGTTCCGATAAAGGTATAAAATAAGTAACTAAGTCCAGTAATGATTAGTGAGAATTTTAAGGGTCTGAAAATATTTAAAAATCAACAATCTCCTAGTCTTAGCACATTAGCAGCCATTACTATACTAAAATAATCTGCCTGGAAGACATAGAAAAATCAAGGGCCTTCTCCACTGGGAAATAAACAATTATAACTAACAAGATGAGCTGATACTAAACTTCTAAACTTCCCCATCAGTTCAATGGTAAATCTAGCCATTAATGAGTAAATATATGTTTTCAGTTGACATTTCAGAAATATGCATCTAGAAAATGTGTGTCTGAAGAAGATCTAACTTGGAAAGAAGGGAAACATTTGAGATACTGGTTAGAAGGAAAAGGAAAGATCTTCATAATCAGCCTTGTCAATCACTGCCCACCCTCTAAGCACAAGGAGAATAGCAACACTGGTAACCAGGCCTTGTCAGCAAGGAAGGCAGAGCCGAAGGAGTCCCAAGAGTTAAAACCTTGTTTACTATGTCTGGAGTTAGTGCAATCTATATACCAATCACTGAAGTCATTTGAGGCTTGCTTGTTGCTGACAAATGTAGATGGACAGATATGTAAAGATGATGCGTCATGAAACTACAAGCTGATGAATTTCCTGCAGAAGCCCCTGTACTCACATCAGAGGTGTCAAGAGGTGACAGAGCTACATCACACCAAACCTGGCAGTTTAATTTGGTGTCGGCTATTAGTGTTGACTCTCAGCACTATTGCCATTCAGTGTTTCTGCTGGCAAGGCGGCACAGCCTCAGAGATTGCTAAATTTCTTTGTTGAGTGAAAAAGAGGTTTCCTGGTTTGCCTGGTAACCTCTTGCTGAACAGTGGGAATCTCAGAAGGGCAGGGGCAGGAAAGGAACTTGCTCCACAAGGTTCCTCTAAAACTTTCCTTACATTATTTCAGGTAAGAATCCAATGGTTTTGTTGGATTAAAAACAAAGATCTAGGGAGCAGGTGTGGCTCAATCGGTTGAGTTCCCACCTCCCACATGGGAGGTCCCAGGTTCAGTTCCCAGAGCCTCCTGATAAAAACAAAAATGAACAATAAACAAAACAAACCAAAAAACCAACTCAGGGATGCCAATGTAGCTCAGTGATTGAGCACTGGTTTCCCACGTATGAGATGCCAGGTTCAATCCCCAGTGCCCAGTGCCTTAAAAAAAAAAAAAGATCTAGTACAGGGATGATTTACACTGAAGGTTTGGCTTGGCTGAATTAAGAGCTCCTGAGTGTACTGGCATCACAGAAGTGCCCTTCCTACATTGTTCCTGTGAAACCAGCACATTCACTTAGGAAGGAAGACTTCCTGGGTTGCTGTGACCTCTGGGTATCACACAAGAGTCCTATTCCCTTCTCCTAGCCCCATGCTTGTGGCAGAGGCAGACTTTGGCAGTGCATCCAAGGACACTTCAACTTTCCTTGGTTACCCTTTCTCCAGGGAAGAGAGAAACCATGGCTGTACCTCTACATCTCCTGTGCCCCATGCCACTGCTCACAGAGTGAGAAGAAATGGGGTGCAGGCCAGCGAGGTCCTGGCAGGGTCTAGAAGCTTCAAGGGAATTTGGTCAAGAGTTAGTCTGCCCAGGACAACACTGCCCTCCCCTTGGGGACCCTGGTCCACACATCATGAAGTTCACAGGAAGGTGATAAAGATTACCAGCTCCTATGAGACACCCTTCCAGAACTGTCTATCAGTGTGGAGAGGGTAAGGAACATGGAGAGGGAGTTATTGTCATTAGCAGTAAATTCATTACCATAGCAACTCTATGAGAAAAATGTGGCTCAAAGTTTAAATGACTTTCTCAGTGTATCAGTTAGGATTAGAGTAGGGCAAAGATGAAACTGTAGGAGCTATAAACTATAGAAACTAGAGCAGATTGCAATGTATTCTTTTTTTTTTTTTTTTTTTTTTTTTTTTAAAGATTTTATTTATTTATTCATTTATCCCCCCCTTGCTGCTTGTGCTCGCTGGGTCAGCTAACCACGCCATGCGGGCGGGCCTGCCTTCACCAGGAGGCCCCGGAAACCGAACCGGGGCCTCCCATATGGTAAACGGGAGCCCTACTGATTGAGCCACAGCCGCTTCCCGCAATGTATTCTTTCTTAGCACTGGCCCTAGTACATTGGACAAGAGCCTGCTCACAATACTGTGCTCTGTATATATTCATAGAATTGCAAACTTGTCTGTGGCTTTTACCTCCGTTATCTCATTTGAATGTCGTTCACTCCATGGTTTATTTAAACTAATCTCAGAGGCTACCCTCTGGTTTTGAGCTCTTTCAATACTCTAAATTCCACCTACATTTTTCTCCATTAGAGAAGGCATTTGCATATTCCAGGAGAATTTCCTCAATGCAGGAGTCAATCAATCCTAAATCATCACAATAGCATTATCCAGACTTGCCATGACAGAAGCAAAGGGTAGATTTCCAAGGGTTAATACATAGGTTGGTCCAAGGCATTCTACACAGACAAGGAAGTCTGGGATAGCTAAACATTTTAAAAGCACATCCTCAGGATGACTTTCAGGCTAAAATTCTTTGGATATGTAAATGCAGAATCACAGTGTTCTAACGATGGGTGGAGAACAAGGGTGTGAAGGTTCAGCCATAAGTTTTCCAGTTGAGGAATTCCAGCACTTATATTCTAGGAGTCCTGTGTCCCTAGCTTCTGCTTTCTGCAATCACATTCCTTCCACAGACATCTTTATAAAAGTGTCAGAAAGATCCTGTAGGGTAGGACTTCTTAACCTTTTTTGTTCCATGGACCCCTCTGCCAGTCAGATGAAAACCACAGACCCCTTACTAAGTCCACACTATACTGTGTATTATTTAATAAATATGTCACACCCACACCAACACAATCCCACAAGAATAATATTGTGGGTTTTTTATTATTTATTTATTTATTTAAAATGCAAGCTCATTGAGCCCTTGTTAAGGATCCCTGCTGTAGGTGATACCAGGCTACATACCTTAGCTACATACACTGTACATAACAAGGTCAGTGATAGTCCCCACTCCAAGCTGCTCACCACCTGGAGAGCCACACTTTACCTGGGGCATGGACAAGTGGAACAGAGCCACAGGAAAGCAGCTGGGGCAGCGAGGAGTCCACTACACCACAGCGAGTTGTTGGAGGTCCTAGACTGGGGAAGACAAGCCTAAGTACAGTCTGTGTCTTCACCTATTTGGAGAGTTGTCAGGTGAAAGATAGGAGATACTTACAGAGAACAGGACAAGACCCAAAAGGTGGGAGTTTCAGGAGAGAAAATCTCGGGTAAGGAAGAACACTCTAATGGCTAGCCTAAAACTGGAATAGGCTGCCACAGAAGGGCACAAGCTGCCTCCACCGGGAATGCAAACCTACAATCAAGAAGTGATTTGGGGAACATTGTAGAATGAGTCTGTTCATAATGTAACGTAAATTACTGCTAAGGCCTCCCTCTCTGATGTTCTTTGGCCCTGAAATCTTCTCCACTTAAACCATAATGAATTATCGACCAATGAAGGAACTTCAGACTGCATGGCCTGTCCACGGAAGAGGAATCTGCCACTGTGGTCAGTGCATTTGGGAAGATTGAGATAAAGGAAATGGCTCAATGGGCTGCTTAAAATTCCTCTCCAGTGCTCCCTTAGTTTCAGAGAGGCTTCAAGTCAGAAAAACTGCTGGTGAGGAAGGACCACCTTCTTCCACACCTGACTGGATTTGGGTGGTTGGTTGTTTTTCACAAACTCAGGCATAGAAACCATACCTACCTTGCTGGGAGATTCAGAGTTTGAGGGTCTGGGATGTAAAGGGTGTAGCAGTCATCCCTGTTCTGTTCTCTCTTGCTATGTAGGATGGGGTCTCGCAGACCACCTGGCCCAGCCTCTTCATTTTTCAGATAAGGAAACTCTGAGACCCAGAAAGGTCAGCTGTGTATTCCAAGGTCACAATGATAATTACCAGCAGAGATGGGCCCTGAGAGTGGCTCTCCTGGTTCCCAATCCAGAGGTCTTTCTTCTGCGGAGTCCTCATCTCCATTGGAGATACAAGTACTAGTTAGAATTTTTTCCTGTGGTGAAGCAAGGACTTGGGATAGAGAAATATGGTAAATAATGCTAGGAGGAAGCAAATTCAGAATGTTCCAGTTTCTCCCACAAATCAATAGCATGCAAAGCAAATAGATAAAAAGATTTAAAAGATAATCAACTAAATGCATGGGTGGAGCCCATTTGGATTGTAATTCAAACAAATCAATTTGAAAAACATTTTTAAAAATATATTTTTACTAGAGAAATTGTGAACTTACAACACAATCATGTACATGTGTGGAATTCCCATACAACACCCCTCCACCAACACACTATTAATACATTGTTGTGGAACATTTGTTACAGATTATGAGATAACATCATCAGACTATTATCACAAACTATAGTCTATAGCATATATTTGGTATATTTTTTCCATACCCCCCCTCTATTATTAACACAGTACATCTTTGGCATTGATGCAGAAATATTATGGTATTGCTGCTAATTATAGTCCATAGGTTACATTTATTGCATTTTTCCCATGCTTCTACACATTCTTACCACCTTGCAATAGTGAGGTACATTTGTTCTAGTTCATAAAAGGACATTCTTGTATTTGTACTATTAACCACAATTCTCACCCACCTCTGGGTTCACTATGTTATTCAGTCCCTAGATTATTCTCTAGCTTTTTTTCAACTGACATTTACTTCCCTAGATTACCCTTTACAGCCACAATCCCATTTATAAACCAGCTGAGTTAGTTCTACTCACTATAATGTGTTACCATCAACTCTATCTATTTCCATACTTTTACAGTAAGGTTAATTAAAACTTCTACATACATTAAGCATCAGTACCCCTTCTCAGCCCTCCTTGTATCTCTTAATAACCTATACTCTAGGTTTTAACTCCATGCGTTTATTCTTCATACTTAGTTCATATTAGTGAGACCATGCAATATTTGTCCTTTTGTGTCTAACTTATTTCACTTAACATAATGTCTTCAAGATTCATCCATGTTATCATATGTGACCCAATTTCATTTCTTCTTACAGCAGCATAGTATTCCATCGTATGTATATACCACACGTTGTTTATCCATTCATTGGTAGATGGACACTTGGATTGTTTCCATCTTTTGGCAATTGTGAATAACGCTGTTATGAACATCGGTGTGCAGATGTCTGTGTCACTGTTTTCAGTTCTTCTGGATATATTCCTAGTATAGGAATTGCAGGACCATATGGCAGTTCTATATTTAGCTTCCTGAGGAACCGCCAAACTGTCTTCCACAGAGGCTGCACCGTTTTACAATCCCACCAACAGTGAAGGAGTGTTCCTATTTCTCCACATCCTCTCCAGCATTTATTGTTTTCTATTTTTTTAATAAGGGCCATTCTATGTGGTGTAAGATGATATCGCATTATCATTTTGATTTACTAAAAACTTGTGATATTGAACATTTTTTTCATGTGCTTTTTGCCCATTTGTATTTCCTCTTGGAAAAACATTTTTGAGAAAATTGGTGAAATTAAATATGAGCTTGGTATTAGATATTTTTTTAGAAATTGTATTAGGTATGATAATGGCATGATGTATATGTAACATTTTTTAAAAATTCTTATCAGAGATGCATATTGAAATATTGACAAGTGACAACGTGTCATTCTGGATTTGCTTTAAATTACTCCAGAAAACCACAGTGAGATACCACCTCACACGCACTAGAGTGGCTATTATTTTTAAAATGGAAAAATAATAAGTGCTGGTGAGGATGCATAGAAATAAATAGGAAGCCTCATACATTGTTGGTGAGAATATAAAATGTTGCAGTGACTGTGGAAAACAGTTTGGTGGTTCCTCAAAAAGTTAGATATAGAACTACCATATGATCCAGAAATTGCACTTACAGTTATATGCCCAAAAGAGTTGAAAGCAGAGGCTCAGACAGATATTTGTACACCAATGTTCACAGCAGCATTATTCACAATTACCAAATGGTAGAAGCAACCCAAATGTGCATCAGCAGATAAATGGATAAAGAAAATGTGGTCTACACCTACAATGGAATATTTCTCAGCCATATAAAATAATGGAGTTCTGATATACATGAACCTTGAAGACATCATGTTAAGGGAAATAATTCAAATGCAAAGGAAAAGGTATTGTATGGTTCCACTTACATGAACTAGCTAGAATATGCAAATTCACAGAAATAGAAAATAGATTACAGGTTTCCAAGGGTGAGGGGCAGAGGGAATGGGGAGTTCATGAATAATGGGTGCAAGCTCTCTATTTGGGGTGATGGGAAAGTTCTGGCAATGGAAGGTGGTGAGGAGAGCACAACATTATGAATGTGATGGTATGAGTGGGAGGGCATGAGATGGGAAAGTTTATATTGTATATATGTTTTCACAAAATTTTTTAAAAAGAGCAATTAAAGAGATAATAACAATTAAATGCAACACATGGTCCTGGACTGGATCTAATAATGGAGAAAAGGAGAAAAGACTCAAAAGGATATTATTGGGACATACGAAAAAATTAGAATTTAGTCTCTAAGTTTTATATCAATGTTAAATTTCTTGAACTTAATAACTGCACTTAAGGTGGATACATAAGTGAATATCCTTGTTCTAAGGAAAAGTACATAGAAGTATTAACTGTTCAAGGAGCATGGTGTATACAACCTACTCACAAGTGCTTAGAAGATGATAGATAGATAGATAGATAGAAAAATAGATAGATTGATGATAGATATGGCAAATGTGACAAAATGCTAAAGTTGGTGTATCTGGGGATAGAGGAGTATATTGGAGGACTCTGTATGGGTTTTGTGTTGTATTATTTTTGCAATTGTCCTGTAAGTTTGAAATTATTTCAAAATAAAAAGTTTAAGGGGGAAAAAATGTACTGCAGGAAAAAAAGATGATAATCAATTAAGAAAATAATGGGCAAAATGTTGGCAATGTTTATTTTTAATAAACTTGAAAATGTTTATTTTTTTAGTGTTTAAAGGGAAAAAGAAAAAGGCTAGCCTAGAATTTATAGCTAAGCAGATTAAAAGCACCACTTCTCCTGTCTCCAGCTGAGCAGTTCTGGGAGTGGAAATAGAGGGAGGTGGCCTGAGCCTGAATCCTTGATGTTCTCCTAAGTCTTCACTTATTCCCCATCCTCTCCTCACTGAAAATGCCATGAGGGACACAGGGCAGGAAATGAAACTCTGCTTTATATATATGTATCCATATGTGACTTGATATTGTTTCTGTTTACAGAAAACTGGAAGCTTTCTGGTGAAATACTCCGATGCTGTTTTCTAGAGCCAAGGCTTTGTTAAAATAAAAGAGAAAAACCTCACACTCATCTCATGCACAATACTCAACCATCATCCTGTTAAATGAGATACAGTGTTAGAGCTCATCAATAGTTTTTATTCATGTCACCAGTTCTAATGCCTCCTTTGGGTTGTGTCTTACTCTACACACACACACACACACACACACACACACAGGCAGGCAGCATTAACCACTGACTGTTTGGAAACCCAATTTGGGTCCAAATGAATCCTGCCTGCAATATGGATACAGCACATGGGTTTGGCTTTGGACCATGCCTCTTTTGTTAATTCTCTCAATGGACTGAATAAATTTGGCTTTCATAATTAAAGAAGTCCTGTCTTTGTGGAAACATTTGAAATAAATTTGACTCAAATTTATTGACCATTGGAATCTTGGTCTACCATCTTGTAGTAGTCATTCTGAGGACATTCACAGGCCTCAGTCAATGGCTTGAGGAACTATATTAGAAGCGAGGTGAAGGAGGAGGAGAGACAACCATCAACACAGCCTGGGGAAGTTTTTTAAAATTATCGGGACCATACAAATTGTTTTCGACGTAAAAAAGTTTACTTTGATCCCACCATAATTGCCCCCTTTCCACTCCTAATCATTCCAGCCTCCTTTTACTGCTGCCATCTCTCTACTCCATGATTTTTCAATATCAACTAAATACCGTCAACCATCATGGAGACCCTTTTGGCAAGTCACAAATTTACCAGATATTATTGTGTTCAATATTAGCGTGGAGGAAACAGGAAGAGAGGCATGACTCTCAGTACCAAAACTTGGACTCCTCAAAATAAAGTGTGCAGGTGTGAAGTCATGGGCTTTGACTCTGGTTCTCCAAAGACTAAGGCAAAACATTAATAAATAACTGCAAAGGAACACATCCCCAGCCCCACTATCCCCCTTAATGCAGGCCCTGTTGGGGGTAGGAGTAAACATGAGTACAGAAACCATATCTCATCATTCTCTGTGTCTCCCACAAAGCTCAGCACAGTGCTTTGCACTCATAGAATCCCAATAAGTGGTTCACAGATTGAAAGTGGCGAGTTACTGTTAGCAATCTCATACCAGGCACAGAATTCACAAGACTCACCACTTTTAGTCCCTATGGAAATTCATCCTCCTCAGAACTACGTGTAAATGCAATGGATTTCTAGCCTTAAACTTTCAAAAGTGTTGATATTTCCAAATTGGAGAAACAAAGGTATCTTAATCCCACTGAACCTTCCAGTTTAAGATGTCGTACTAGATTGAAATGGGAGATGATACTTTTCCCCAAGAAAAACCCTGTCTAGTCTCATTCTATTAGTTACAACAAAGCCCCATCATGAAGGGCTTGACTCCTTGGCTTGGTCAGTCGCTCATCACAAGGGAGAACTTGTGATGAGTGACTGACGTCCACAACTGAATTAGGGAACAAGACTCATTCACTGAATTAAAGAATAAGGATGTCAAGGAAAGAAGAGGTGGCCAAAGAATAATCCTCTGGACTCAACATTTTATTTGCTTGAGTCAGACTGCTAGCATCTCTCCTGGAAATGAGGCAAGACTCAGAAGTTGGGTGTGGTGCTCAAGTGGCCTTCGAGGATCCGCGGCTTTCACTGAACACTCACTTTATACAAATCCTGGGATGGCTGACACTGAAGAACACTCTACAGACCTGACCCCCAGGCTCTGCCTCAGGGCCTTACTATCTAATTGAGAGGACCTAAGACAGAGGAGAGGCATTTTTCAAACTGAAAAAGCAGCATAAAACCAGTAGAAAATAATACACTGCAAATGAAATCCCGAAGGGCCAATGAGAGTTGGATTAGGCTACAGTTAAATCAAACACAGGCAAGAGTAAACAATTCCTCCCATTTGTACAACACGCCACAGTTTTCTAAACACTCACACCCATTACCTCTCTTAATTTTCACAACTCCAAGAAGGTAGGCTTTATCCTCCCCAATTTCTCAATGAGAAAATGCAAGTTGCATACAGGTGAAGCAATGTGCCCAGGCCCCTGAACTCATAAGTGGCAGGGCTGAGCAGAGAATAACTCAAGACTCCAATCTGCTGACTTCTAGCCTGGTCCTGTCTCCACATCCCCACATTATCACTCAATGCTGTGCAGATATGTGCAGAGCTTCACTTTTACAAAGTATTTTCACAGGCATTTCATCATTTGGTCCTCTCAGCAGCTGGATGAGAGGCAGAGCAGAAATCTCACAAGACAGCAAACTAAGATCTTGGTTAGTTTTCCTGCCAGAGTCACCCAACCAAATACAGTGGATGCATCCTAACCCTTAGCACAGTGGTGGCTCCTTTACACCTAATTGCAGATTACACCGCAGGGCTGGGCAGAGGAAAGGATAGAAGAGGGACGTGCATTTTAATTTCTTCATGGTTTTGTGCCCGTTAGATAAAACCATGAGACTAGAAGAGGAGGGAGCTACCAGCCTGTTTTCTCAGCACCCTCCTTGCTTTTCAGAGCATCAGGAATGGCAGGAGGTCCTCACATCTCCCCACACTCCACCTGGTACCTCTCTGCTTGGATTAAAGAGATGGAGTTGGACAGCGAATTTAAACCATGTCCCCAGCTTCCAGCACGAATCAGTCTAGCCTGTCGGTGGAACTGCCACAGCCTCCCCTGCTTTGCATGCTCTCTGCGAAGAAGAATAAGAGAAAGATAACCCCAGGGTGAGCTGGAGAACCACTTTGGAAAATGTATTCCCATGGCGCCTGGGAAGGAGCTGGCTAATTGGCTCCAGAAGCGGGAGCAGCAGGCGCGGGCAGGTAGGATCGCACTGTCCTTTATTGACTGATGCAGTCACTTGTTGGGAACCTGTGTTCATTAGCTGTGTGTAAAGTGATATTAGGGGAGAGACACTGGGTCCTGTGCTGAATGATTGAGCGCTTCACCTGATGGGAGGGTACATTATGTAAAAGCGCCTGGGAGACTAATCGAGTTACTTAAGTGGATGTGTTGAGCGTATCTGAGTAGGTGCTGCAGCAAGAATGCAAGATCAAGGGGCGTTGAAATGGGAAAGGCGACTCTACCTCAACTGAAACCAGCCCTCAGCCTTTTTTTTTTTTTACCGGGAGGTCCCGGGGATCGAACCCGGGTCCCTCCATATGGGAGACGGATGCCCAACCAGTTGAGCTACATCCGACCCCAGCCCTCAGCCTTTTGATACCCCTTCTCCTCATCTCCCTCCAGCTACTATCCAGAACTAAAGGGTCTTCCCACCTCCCCTGGGCTAACTCTTAAGGTGTATGGGGCAAGGGTGGGTGTCTCCTAGGATGTTGCTGCTCCAGTCAAAAGTGGCAAACAGCTCACCATATTTGTCCCAACAGCCCTTGACCTTTGAAGTCATAGAAAGAAGCAGAACTCTGGTTAGCATCGGCCTTGTGCCGAGACAGACAAGCACCCTCATGGCATATGTCTGAAAGGCCATGCACCCAACATCATGGCTTGATCATAGTCCCTTTCTTTATTCCCAGGACCACCACGTGAGTCCACTGCCCTCATTACTCCTCTGCTCTTCTATTACACCAGCTTCCCTATGAGACAGTGACATTTACACAAAAGCATTTCTCTGGCTCCACCCCGACCCATTCTGCAGGAACTGCAGATCCCTCCAGTTCCTCCCAAATCATTCCAAGAATCCCCAGAGGCATTTCCTAGGTGCTCCAAAACCCATCTTCTGGCCTACCTCGAAGGGGATGCCAAGGTGCTCTATTCTGAAAGTGCTTGTTAAAGGACTATAGTGTGTCTACACCCAGTGCTTGCACCTAAAGTGACATCTATATGGCCCTGAAGTCTAGGACTGTGGATCCTTCGTGCAAATAGACCATCATTGGGCCCCACTCCGGGCCTCTAAACATGCCAGGTTTCTAGAGGGAACACAACTTCCGCTCACACTCGGACCTAGTCTCCCTTCAGTCGCTCCCAGCCGCCTGGAGGACGCAGCCCTGATCCATCAGTGTGGCATTCAAAGCCCCAATCACTTGCTTCCACCAACAGCTCATCTCCCAGTCCCACCTTCATACCAAGTTCATCAAGCCCACTACTTGCTTATCACTGAACTCAGCTTGAATGTTCCTTGTCTTGGGCCTTTATCCAACCAGTTTACTGTTCTCTATCTATCCTGTTGTCCACCCACTGCTGGCTTTCAAAGTCCAGCAAGACTCGGCTCAACAAAGATGGCTTTCCTCTTCTCCTCCACAAAGCCAGCTTGCATTACGGCCAGTGGTGTAGATCCCGACCCAGAGTATGAACTCTGGAAGCAGAAGCAACATCTTATTTATATTTACATCCCTATAGTAGGTAGTATAAGATTTTGAACATAGTGGGTGCTAAATAAATAGTTGTTGGCTTGAAGAGGCTATAGGTATCCGAAAAGTGATACCAGGGAGAAAATAAATCATTTGTTCTTTATTACAAAATCATTTATGCATTCTGTTTCTTTCACCTGAGGGTGCTCTGGGGGATAGGACAAAAGACAAGGTTAGAATTTGGAAATGCCTGAGGCATGGCCCATGGGACACCCAAGTGAAAGGACCTTAGTAGTATGGGATCCAGGAGGATGCAGCTGAAGGAAACAGAGTGAGGGGAGGGGCAGTCAGAACCAGGGAACAAGTCATTGACTCTCTCAAGTCTGACCCAACACAAACAACGCATGCTAGGTGCTAGCCTTCAACTTTCTTTCTTTTTTTTTAAACTTACTTCGATTACATAAATGTTACAGAGACTATATAGGGGATTCCCATATGCCCTGCTCCCTACACCTCCCACATTTTCCCACATTTGCAACATCTTTCATCAGTGTGGTACATTCATTGCAATTGATAAACACATTTTGGAACATTGCCACTCAGCATGGATTAGAGTTTACACTCTCTCCCATTCGACTCTGTAGGTTATGGCTGGATATATAATGGCCTGTATCTGTCGCTTCAACTTTCTTTCACAGAGTTTAGAGAAGTTAGAACCACCAAATGTTGGGAATTATGTGATCTAGCTCCTTCATTTAACAGAAGCCCAGAGAGGTGAAAGGACAAGGTCACATGGACAGTTAGTGGCTAAGTCAGAATCAAAACCCAGGACTCCTGATAATACATGCAGAACATGTTTTCTAATCCCATCTATTTATCATTCATTTTCCTAAGAGAAATGAGAATGGAAATAAACAGTAAGAAAGAAAGATGAGGAGGTAAAAAAGGGGATCTAAAAAATATTCATTCATAAATTTTGGTCATATTTCCAATGATTCCCCCCAGCTCAGTTAACAACAGCTTTTGTGGATTCCCTTATTTTCAAGAAAAGGGCAAGGAGACATGGAATTCTCGAGTAACTGTTTATCTAGATGCTGAATCCCAGGGTGCCCTCGCGAAGAAGCACAGGCCCCCTTTGCCCTCCTTGCTGGAATCTGGGATGAACGTGGCCAGTAGGAGACCAGATTCTTGACGTCTTTAACACTAGCCCCCCGCCCGCCAGGCTTCCTCTCTGATTTATTCGCACAAACCCGGCTCTCTAAAAATATAATTACAGCATTGAGAGTGTGTTTCCTATCTAAACGCCGCAGAAGTTTAAACAGCACATAAACTCCTCTGACACTGAGTTATACCCTGGAAAACCAAAGCCATGCACTTTGCAAAGCCGAGCTGACGGCTGGCTGATCCGATGGGCACAGCTGTGGGTGAGGCTCAACTGCCGCTGCCACGTGAATGATGGCAGCGCTCATTTTTAACATGAAGTACACAGTTTACAGCAAGGAAGGCAGCCTCATAGCTCTTTCTTGATCATCTTAATATGGACTATTTCCTGAGTTTAAAAATTTATCTCCAGATTCTCACCCTTGATCTCAAGAGAAACCGCAGGCTTTACTTTTGAAGTTACTGATATAAGGCAGGTAAAAGAGATGAGTGAAGGCGCGTCTGTGAAACACAGCCTTAAGCATGGGTCCCTCAAGCTCATCTTTCTACTACTCCACCACATGGCCTTCTAAACCCCCAGGGGACTATTGCCTTATACTCCTCACAGCCTCCAGGCCACTGGGGACTCTTAAGGCACCACAGGCTCTTGACTGAGGGCTCAATCCCATCTCCAGGGGTTTGCTAAGCAGCCATGGTCACCTCAGTTGCAAAGAGGGGATAACAGCATCCCCAAACCGTGATGTGATTGTGAGAATCAAATATAATAATAAACATAAAGTGATTGACCCTGGGTCTCTAATCCATAGTAAGTGTCAGCTATTGTTATTTATTTTGATGATTTGATTCTGAGCTTTACCTAAAATTCAGAGCTGATCTTGTGTATTCCCTCTTTAGAAAGTGTGCAAGGTCATTTAAAGCTTTTGATCAAGATAAAGTTCTAAACTCCTCAGCATAACACACGAAACTTTTCAGAATCAGGGTTTGAACCATCTTTCGTATCTTAAGTCCCTCACTCCTGCACATACATGAAGCTCTCTATCACCCCAAGTGCCTGCCATTCTTCAGACTTGCTGACTCCATCACACACACAGAAACCTCTTCCCTCCATTATTTGCACTCCATTGAACTCCTATCATCGTTCAAGACCCACAACAAACTTCACCTTCTCTAGGAAACCTTTCCCCTAGTCTTGAGTCAAAGTCAGTTATTCTCATCATCATGCAACTAGAGCACTTGGCATATAAATTTATAATAGCATATATTGCTTTGTAGTTTATTTGTCCACATAACTATCCATGGTTTATTTGTCCTTTTTCTCAAAATAGTTGAAATAGTATTGGAATAAATTTTAAAATTGTATTGGAGTTGAATAAAATTGTGTTGGAAGAAGGGGGAAGGAAGAAAAGAGGAGAAAGAGGGAGATAAAAGGAGAGAGAGGCAGAGAAAATGAAAAGAGGGAAGGAGGACGGAAAAGAAAGGGAGAAAATCCAGCAAACCAAACCTATGAAGAAGTTAAAAACAGCAGAGGAGGTAAAAACAGCCAGAGGTCAAAGCAAAGACTAATCTCACTGTATCCCCAGTCTCCTGCAGTGGCCTAGAGAAAACCAAAATCATCAAACAGATAGAAAAGAAGATATCACTGAAGAGGTGACTCTTTTTCAAAAACATCTGTGCTGCTACTGGTAAAGTTGTCCCCTTTTAAGTTGGTGGAAGACAGAGACTGCATCTCACCTACTTTCTCCAAAGGAAATATATTTTTTCTGTACCTCAAAACAGTGCCATGTGCAGCTGGCAGCAATCAATTCCTCTGGCTGCTTCTTTCACCTTCCAGAGCAATCCATCTGGTGGTCCCCAGCTGCTGGCCACAGAGGGTGACAGATCACAACCACAGCACCTGCCGCCCTCACCTGAGTCCACCCGACTTTCCAGTGGTTCCCAGAGGAGGACCATGGAGCAGGGTGCAGAGATTGTGACTGATTTATAAGACCCTCTTCTCAAAAGTATCCCCTACATGTATGGCCTGCTTCACACACACACACACAAACTAATTTCTAGTTGTTAAGTTCATCTAATTAAGCTTTTTTTTTTTTGCTTGACAGATGAGAAAAGGAGTCAAAAGCATACTAAGATGCTGCCCAAGATCATTCTGCTGATTAGTGGGATCTTAGCTCTGGTCTCCTGATGTAGTAAGCATTTCCCTCCCTCCACAGGTCCCTTTACAAAATACTAACCTCCCAGGAAAGGTAACATGTTACATGGCTATCACCTGTGCTGTAGTTTTCTCTAACAGCCTAGGTAGGGAATAATAGAACATTCCATATCTGGGCTGGATAGGGAAGTGGGTAAAAGCAAGGAGGGGTGAAACCCATGGAACCCAGGAAAAGGAGAGCGCCAAGTTTTACTGCCTTGGTCACTTTGGCTAGGGCCCCTGGAGCTAAGCTAAAATAGAGCTGCCAGGCCCTTTCCATCTCTAAGTGCTCAAGTAGCATCTTCTAGAAGAGCAGATGCTGGAGAACTTAGGGGTAGGAGGTTTTGGTAATGAACTTTCTTCCTACCTTCAACTTCACCAGCTGCATCCAGGTCCAGCCATTATGGAATTACCTATGGGTCAATCCTCTCTTTGCCTCTCTGTGCTTCTTTCTCCTTTAAAGAGATGCCTACCATTTGATGATAAATTTTTGTCCTTTCTATGGGTCTATCCTCTCTTTGCCTCTCTATGCCTCTTTTTCCCTCACAATGATGCTGCCATTTGATGACAAAGTTTTGTCCTTTCAGGGAAATCCTTGGAATAACCAAAAGAGAGAGAGACTCAAAATATAAGTTCCCACTCTTGCTACATATCCATAAATCTTCCCCACCAAGCCATAGCTGGGAGGTATTGGACTGCCTAGAAAGTTATATGGAGCAGACTCAGTCAGTCTGTCCTTTGCCTGAGCACAACCCATGGCTCTGGCCAGCCATGCACAGCTCCAAGAGGCCGCTGGCCACAGGCGGTGTCTGTGCGACCTGACCACCTTCCCAGTCCTGGCCCAGCTGTCATGGGGAGGAGAGGTGGAACTACTACCCACTTGCTAAGAATGGACCCCAGATAATCAAGGGCTACAGGATATCAAAATGTGATGGCAGGGCAGAAGGTTTGGCCTGGCAAGCAAATGACTGAAACACCCTAGGTCTTCCAAGAAATTCTTTCTGTAGAAATGTTTAATTATTTCAGATAAGATGTTTTGTGTTGATCATATATTAAGTGAATACAGCAAAAAGTATATCTATACTACAGTTACAACTATATAAAAATATAATTATGATAGTATCATAAGAGCTAATACTTACGGAGTATGTGGATTAGACACTGTGCTAAACCCCTTACATGCAGTATCCCAATTTAGAGTCCACACAAAATGTTATTATTATTAACTCCATTTTACAGATGAAAAAACAAAGTGGGCAAGGTTTGGGCGATTTGCCTAAGTCACCCAGTAAGTGGCTACACCTGGATTTGAACCCAGATCTATCTGACACTAGAAACTTTGCCCTTGACTGTTCTTCAGCAGTCCCAATCTATGAATAAGCATGGATGAGGACTGGGAGAGAGAAAGTAAAAATTTAATTAGATGAGTTGTAAAGGGTAGGAAAATTGTGCCTTATTTTTTGTGTTATTATTTTTGCCTTGATATTGCTTGTCCAATAAATACCAACAAAAATAAACTACATGCATAATGTAATATAATACATTTAGGGTAAGTTGATTACATGTTGCAACCTCAACTTTCTTACCTTCAGATTTCTAAAATCTGTACTTTAAAAATGTTTGACTTGTGAATATTCTTGCTGTCCTGATTTTGTGATAATCAGGGTAAGCTGAACATTCGCTATATTAGAAACCATGCATGTGTCCCCAGACCTAGTTTTTCTCCCTAGGTCTGGTTTTTGGAATGCTGGTGATAAACCAAGCCTGATTTAGTATATGACCATGTTGTATGGGGAATGACTGTAACTCTAGGTATCTTTGGTCAACCTTAAGAGATATAACAGGGGGACAGATGTGGCTCAAATGGTTGGGCATCTGTCTCCCATACGGAGGGACTTGGGTTTGGTCCCCAGGTCCTACTGGTAAAAATTTTAAAAAGAAAAATATATAAGTCACGTGGGCCAAGCCCCGCAGCAAGATGATGACGTAACAGGAGAGGGACACAAGGGAGAGCCAAGATGAGATGCTCCGAAAAACCAGAAACTAAGGTGGCGCAGGTGGTCGGACACCTCTCTTCCACATTGGAGACCCTGAAGATCGAATCCCAGTGAAGACAGGAGAAGAAGGATGAGAAGAGAGGGCAGGAAACAGACACATAGAATTGTCCAGTAAATGGACACAAAAACAGCAAAAAAAAAGGGGGGGGGGCTAAAAATGGATAAAAGTAAATAAATAAATAAATAAATAAATAAATAAATAAATAAATAAAAATAACAGGGTGGGTTGGAGGAAAAATACACCAAATGTAAGATATGGACAAAAAAAAAATGTTTGACTATGCTTGAATGGATAAACAAAACAGGATATATTCACACAATGGAATATTCAGTCGTTAAAAGGGGATGAAATTCTGATGCATGCAACAACGTGGATGAAACCTGGAGACAGCATGTGGAGTGAAATAAGCCAGACACAAAAAGACAAATATTGTATGATCTCACTTATATGAAATACTTAGGAGAAGCAAATTTCATAGAGACAGTAGATTATAGGTTACCAGGGGCCAGGGACAGGGAAGCGGAGAGAGGAAGTTATTGCTTAATGGGTATAGAGTTTCTGTTTGAGGTGGAGTAATGGGTATTGGTGATGATAGCACAATATTATGAATGTAATTAATATTACTGAACTATACACTTGAAAGTGGTTAAAACAGGAAATTTTGAGTTGTGTATGTTACTAAATAAAAGTTTTTTAAAAAAAGATCTGATGTAAAACTCTCTACAAATTACAAATCCTGGCCACTGAAAGAAGCCTCACAGCTCCCCATCCTGGCCAAAGTTCAAGGCCAGGAGTGGTAGCTGCTGCCCCTTCTAAATGGGCTCTAAAACAATCAGCCCATCCAAGGCTAATAAAGGAAAAAGTAGTTTCAAATGTTCCAGAATAAAAAAACACCTTCAAACATTTGCCCAAGAAATAAAGTTCACCAGTGGGATTTCCCTCATAATATGAAGCCTCCACCTTTGCAGAAGAGAGTTTTGACATAGTGACCTCTGTGTGACCTCTAGAAAGTCACCTGTCCTCAGCTGGAAAAGGGAGATGAAATGATCTCATGACCAAAGACCAGGAGCTAACCAAGATAAAATTTTGAGGTTCTCTCCATCCATTGATGGCCAATTTCTCTTGCATCCCAACAGTTTTGAATGCCTCATAGTACTGCAACATATGAAAGAGTAGGTGTGTTTGGAAATACATCTACAATCAGGAAATACACTAAAGGAAAGGCCCATGGGTCTCAATCCAGATAAGTTCTCAGCATTCAGAAGTCTCCAAAGATTAGGAGTATCACAAGAAGCAGAATCTGCTCTTTTCCTGCTGGACATGAATGAGAAGGAAGGTGGCCATGGGGGCTGCTGCTGTTATAATCTCAAGAGGAGAGGTTGTCTGAGAAGGGAGGAATGAGGAAGGAGAGCAGAGAAATGGAACCGGGATCTGCTCACATCCTTTGGGCTGTAGATCAAGCGATTCCTGACAATTCAGTTTCCTGAACCAATAAATTCCCTTCACTATTTCAAAATCTAGAAGAAAGAGCAGCAGTGTTCAGAGAGTGTTCCGGGGAAGCTTAGGGATAAAGGAAGCTGCAGAGGGGCTTCGCATATTGTTTTGGAGGCTAGGAGATGAGCCTCTAGCTGAGGGCTTGTGCACTTCAATGCCTTCCCCTCATCACTGCCGGCCACTCTGGCCTCCCAGCCATGTGAAGGTTGCCAAGTTCCAGCCACTTGTCCTCATTCAACATAGTCCTTACTCCCAAGTTACAGAAATCCTAATCCCCTGCCTTGAGTATGGCCAGGGGCCATAGAATCTTTGCTGTGACTCACAGCAGCTTTGAAATTTTAAAGTGGTTTGTGCCAAACAAAGGCAGTGGATCACTCACCTGCGCACCTCTCCAGCTAGCAATCTGAAATATTTGACAAGCCTTGCAAATAGCCACTTGCTTAGGGCAAGAAACTATTTATTAGGGCCACATAGGAAAGGATATTAATTTCACTTACTGTGCTACATGGAATTTGTCCCTGGAGGGCAAGGAGAGGTTGAGTTTTTTTAAAAAAGGCTATTTTGGGCTGAGAGCAATCTTTATCATGTTTAAGGATACTGTTTTAAGAATCTAGACAATTTGAATTTGACAAAGAAATTCTTGTTCTAATTATCTAGCTCCCCATTTCCTAATAGAGACCCATTTGACATTGTGAGAGATACCAAAATAATGAAGAAAAACAAGTCATGTCCATTTGTCACTATAGCTCTCATGCTAGAAAAAGGCCAATGACGTTGGCTTGCAAAGTGTCATTTATATTTTGCTCTTAAGGTTATCTGGAATGTTTTATTTTTGTTCACTTTTTGCCCTTTAAAGACTTTCCCACACTTTTGCTTGTAAAAATCACCTTTGCAAGTAGTGGCACAATTGAACAGAGAAGTGCATTCCCTCTTCCAATTTGGATTCCCGCACACAGAATTATTCAGTGACTTTTCCAATCAGCCATGTCCATGATCGCTGCATGGCAAGAGTGCCACCACACAGTCATTTTTCTTCTGCAAATTAATGGTTTTGCATATCTCTGTTGAAATAAGTGTGTTTGACTTTTCTATTAAGGTGTATTATCTAAATGGGTTGTCAGTCGGATTGTCCTCATTAGGAATTCAAAATGCCAAGTTCATCAGGGAATAGATTTAGAATGGCTAATGATGTTACTAAGCTGCCAACTGTATTCATAAGAAAAATTAGCTCAGTGATATCTTGAGAATTCATCTCTGCCTTCCCCCTCCCACAAAACTTGTTCTAATTCAGGTCCTCCCTACATTGGACCGGCACAAAAAGCCTCCATTCCTCCCTCCACCCTCTTCTCCAGGCCTCCATACACACTACACACACACCAACACACATACACACAATGCTTTGCTCTTTGCTCTGACAGTCAGAGCAGCACACTGTCTTTCCAGCCTTATCCCCATTCGCACCTCCCACGGCCTTACCACCACCAACTCGATGCCCAACCACATCCCACAACAAGTGACACTCTCTGAACAGACTTAGCAGGCATCTTTTTCCACACACAAGCCTCTTCCTGGGTGCCCTAAACATACATCCTCAGCTGTCAGAGACCTACCAATTATTCAACACCTTGTTCAAATCTTCCCACTGCCAGGAGGATTTCTCACGTCCCCAAAGAGAACTAATCTCTTCCTCCCAGGACTATTCTTTAAACTGCTTGCACCTCTATTACAGCATGCCTACAGTGTGTCTTTTTTTATATTTATAATTACTTCGGTATAGATCTCCTCCACCAGAACGTGAGCCCCTGAGAGGCACAGGCCTGTCATATTCATCTTTGCTTCCCAGGCAGCACCTGGCACATGTAGGTATTCTACAACATGGCAAAAGGCTACGCAGCCATTAAAAAAAGATATGAAACTATGGGCAAGAGACATGGTTACGTATGTTAAAAGGCATAAAAGTCTATATAGTATGTGCCTGTTTATGTAAAACAAAATCATATTTGGGTAGAGATATAATATAGAGCTATAGATAAATATTTAATAGATGCCTATGTCTCCGATATATCTTTCCAAGGATGCACACGCAAATCTTGGTAACGGTGGTTGCTACTGTGGAGGGGGCAGGTACAAGACAAGAGCCTTATTTTCTCTGTGTAACATTTTATACTGTTTGAATTTTATTACCATGTGCATTTATTACCTTGTGCATATATTACCCACATTACCTATTCAAAGATAACAATTCAATTCAAAGTAATAAAATAAATGTTTCATTTTAATTGGAACTGAACTGAGCAACCCAGAAATTAATAATAGAACTGGCTGGAGTAGTCAAATTACCCATTGCCAATGAGTTCAGCATTCCGAGAGAGAGAATTTTATTTCTCTAATTATAGAGCGATCCAATGCCAAGCTGAATTCATTAGTATTAATAATAGTAATAATAATGAATATGCTTATAAAATTAATAAATCAGACACAATTTTTCATTTTGAGAAATTTTATCTAGGAGTGTTTAAATTCTATCAGCTTACAAAGTCAATTTCCTAAATGTAGGCTGTCAGAGCTCTTTTTTTTTTTTTTTTTTTTTTTTTGGCCCAGTGATTTTATTGGAAAGTGTTGCCAAATAGCAAAAGTTGAAACACTGTGATAAATATATCATTAAATCTTATAATTGCATAAATTGGACAGGTAAATTCTTGCTGGAAATGTGTGCATAAAGGGAATAAAAACTGTCCTTAGATTTCAGGGTATGATATGGTGTAAGAAACCCTCTCCATGAAGAATAGAGTCTGTTACCTGTAGTTAAGAGGCTCCCAGACTGGACTATGTGGCCAGGTTGTCACAGGTTTTTGGAGAGTCATTCCTCTTCTAGCTTCCACCATACAAGTAAAAGAACTAATTCTATCATAGCAAACTCAGTATCACTGTTCCCTCTTAATCTATTTCTAATCCTTCCTTCCCTCATGACCAATTAGCAAGTACATGGCCATACAAAAGAATATTTTATAAATTAAAATAAATCCTGCCACCAGCACGCATGGGCAGCCAGGTGCCTTCTTCACCCTGTCAGCTCTGGACCCCAAGGTTGCATGGCTTTCATCATTATCTTAGCCTCTGGAGCTACAAATATTACACATGGCCGTTAAATTATCCTGCCATCTCTAAGATCCCTTTTTAAAGAGTCACCTATGATGTATGGGCAGCACTGAAACCCCACTCCTGAAGGCTCTCAGAGCAACAGCAGGGGCAGAATGGAGACCCTCTGGGCAGCGGTAGATCCTGGGGGACACTAATGGGGGGCAGGGCCAGTGCCCGGGAGGAGCACTACTTATTATTAACGCATTAGCCCAGCAGGGCACCCTGCCAATTTTCATAAGCAACCAATCTGGCATTCTGTCTCAGCTATGAAAGATCTGGAAACTCAGAAAAATATACTGTATTGCCTTATTTTCAGCATTGCCCAGAAAAAAAAAAAAAAACTTTTTCATAACAACAAATTCTCAGGTACTGCTAGTCCCTGTAGTAATCTTAGCTATTATTACTAAGAATAGACAAGACTGTTATTACTGTCTACACCCAGATGGATATTATAGAGTATATACCAAATATACTACTATAGGATTCATGCTAACAATAATAAACTATCATAATGTATTTTGTTCACTACTGTATTCCCAGGGACTAGCCTGGGGTATGACAGGTGCCTAATATTTGTTGGATTTAATTCTGTTTTATATACAAAATGATAGATAATAAACTATCCTATTTCCAGGGAAAAACAGAATTGATTTAATTTCATTAAAGGTAAATCCTGACTCCTGTAAGTTCTTATCTGCAGAAATCTTCATTTGCTTAAAAAAAGAAAGAAAGAAGACAGAAAAAGAACCAGCCATGGGCTACACCAGAGGAAAGAAACCAAGGATGAGCAGGGGCCCTGCACAGCAGTCGGGAGGTTCATTGCAAGTTGTCCTGCCCTCCTAACTGTAAAGGGCAGGGAAGAAAGAAGAGCATTCCTCTCCACGAAATGAGAAACTTTATAGTATTTCAGCCTCTGCCCCTTCTCCTTAGTGCCTATCTCTTCTCTGTGTCCTTTAGTCCAGGATATAATCTGAATTGCTTAAAGGAAAGATTTGGAACCACTTTCCCCAACATCAGGGACAGACATCAGCAATGCCCTATACATTCCAGGGTGCACTATTCTGCCTGGCTGGTTGGCAAGAAAAGTGATAAAAGCCTTTTGAAGAGCAACTTGGCAAGACATATCAAGAGATCTAGAATTGTTCATGCCATTTGGCCCAGTAATTCAACTTCTGGAAAGCCAACCTAAGGAAATTATCCAAAACACATAAATGGCTTTCTATTCAAATTCACTCAGAGCCTAGTTTATGAGTGAAAATCTGGATGCAACTGAAATTTCTGATAATAAAAGAATGTCTATTCCACTCACATGCTGGAATATGATATAGTCATTAGACATTGTTTATGAAGAGAAATAACAAGTGAGAATATTTATGTTTTAGTTATAAGTGAAAAATTTACAAAAATATTTGTGTGTATAGGATAATCTTAACTATATAAAATGTATTCATAAAAAGAAGGGGCTCGATTTTACTAAGGAAAATGC
Source organism: Tolypeutes matacus (assembly GCA_026826555.1). Classification (NCBI taxonomy): domain Eukaryota; kingdom Metazoa; phylum Chordata; class Mammalia; order Cingulata; family Chlamyphoridae; genus Tolypeutes; species Tolypeutes matacus. The sequence continues at coordinate 5,662,767 of JAKSZT010054395.1, forward strand.
AAGTAAAAATTATAATGAGATATCATTTCATACCATCAGGCCAGCAGAATTTAAAGTCTGACAATCACAATTGTTACTGAGGCTATGGAGTAATGGGCAATATCTAGTAATTTGAGCAACAGCTAGTAAAATTGAAGGGTCTCCTCTCCCAGGTACAACCTAGGGAAATCTGCGACAACCATAAGAAAGTTTACTGTTTGTAATAGTGAAACATGAAAGTAATTTATTAATTATTAATAAGAGAATAGATGAGGAAATAATAGTCAAGTCACTCAAAGGAATACTAAAGAGCAATGAAGATGGAGGAACTAGAGCTACATCAACATGGCTAAATTTCACCAACATAATATTAAGCACCAAAAGCAAATTGCAGGGGGAAAAGTAATGTAAAGCTTAAAATTTGCAAAGCAATACTTAACATTACTTAGTGATAGAGGCATGTACAGTAAAAACATAAAGAGATGTGGATAATGGTTATCTCTTAGGGAGAGGGAAGGGGGCATGACAGGAAAAGGGCACAAAGGGAGCTTTAATAGTATAGATGAATGTTTCATTTCTTAAGCAGGTTCGCGGGTACCTGGGTATGGGTTGTGTTATTCTTTATACCTTTTGTGTGTCTTAAATATTTCAGAACAAAATACATCGTCAATAAATACATGACAAGAAGGGAAGGGAGTTAACCACATCAAAACAATACAATGGCTACCTCCAAATGGTGGGAAGAGAGATGAGATTTCTTCTTTCCACATTTCATGATTTGCTAATCAAGTATAAACTGGGAAAATCTGAAATTTATCTTTAAACAGGAGCCACCAATCAGAGCCAGAAACTAAAGAGACAATGGGCAAATAAGAGAGTGTGTCCAAAGTGAAGGTGGAAGGGCTTCCTTTCTGAATCTCAGCCACAGTCCCCTGCCTCTGAGTAATCCCTGCTCCCAGCTCAAACTGGGCCTAGAATGCCACAGCTACTGCAGTCCTGTGAGCTCAAATCAGTTAGGCAAACATCTGTAGAAAACCTGCATTGCACCTGGCTGGTAGAGGGCTGCCTGGGTCTATCTTCCGGTGCCTCCCTACCCCAGTTTAAAGGCCAAGTTCTGGTCTCTACCAGTCTACCCTGGTTCATTCTAAAGCTAATCAGGTTGTTGCTGGACTGAGACAGGACCTCATGGGTCAAGATGGGCATGATTCCAGCTGGTGATGGAATGCAATGGAAGTTAACCTATAGGCATTATTCCCTTGTAGGGATGCACGAAAGAGCTCCGCCTCATGTGGGCCTCCTTTGCAAACCAAATAGAAGACTCCCAAGCCCAGCTACTCACCTCCATTGGCATCCACGTTTAGATCTGATCAAATCTACTCAACTATTTCTTGTCACTTAAGAGCTTAGAAAGAGAAAGTTCTACATATAGCCAAAGGGCCTGTAGCAGTTTGGCAGTTTGATATAGTTATGAATTCCAAAAATAGATATTGGATTATGCTTGAAAACTGGTTTGTCCATCTGGGCATGATTAAGTTATGATTAGGGATTTGATTGGGCCAGTCAGTAGGGTGTTGAGCCCCACCCCTTGGTGGGTGGGGTCTCAAAGATAAAAGACATGGCAAAGGACAGAGTTGGAGTTCTGATGTGGAGTTTTAATGCTGGAGCCCGGGGAAGTAAGCACACTGAGGAGCTTGGTCATGAGGAAGAAGAGAAGGTCTCGGGAAAAGAGACCGGCCTTTCTCCTGACAGTTCACAGCTGTCCTTGTGGAGAGAGGCAAAGCCTAGAGATCCTCATAGTCTACAGCTGACCTTGTGGAGGAAACGGAGCTGAGCCCGGAGAGAAATGGAGCCCCAGGAAGAGAGGAACCCAGGAAGCCTGAACCCTGGGAAATGTCGGCAACCATTTTGCTCCAACACGTGGCCATAGACTTTGGTGTGGGAAATAACTTATGCTTTATGGCCTGGTAACTGTGGACTTCTACCCCAAATAAATACTCTGTATAAAAGCCAACAGATTTCTGGTATTTTGCATCAGCACCCCTTTGGCTGACTATTACAGGGCCTTTGAAGAAAAGAAGGAAAAATAAAAACTCTGCACTTCCAAACTGGCTTAGAGGGGAAAACCATTCACCTCTAAGCCATTTCTCTCATTGAACAAACATTTATAAGGTGCTTACTATGTGTCAGGAAAGGTTCTTAGTACTTTGCAGCTATTAATGCATTTAATCCTGATAACAATCCTATGAGGTAGGTAGGCACTATTAATATCGCCATGTTACAGATGAGAAAGCTGAGGCACAAAATCACACAGCTAGCAGGAGATGGAGTCAGGAGTCACACCTAAGCAGGTAGGCTTTAGAATCCAGGCTACTCACCACTGTGCTTTGTGCCACCCCATGCAAACAAGCTGGCTGGGAAAGGGAATAGAAACCCATGTTCGGTCAACGGTCAGACAGAAATAAGTCCTCATATTCTAGTGGTTTTTATCAGAGACTCACAGCTTCCTACGGGCCTAAAGTTTT
>JAKSZT010054395.1:5665277-5701491 GCA_026826555.1 Tolypeutes matacus
ACCCCACCAATCACTACTATCTGTTCAAGTGAATTATCCTGGGGGGGGCAAGTCAGGTGAAGAGATGAGTCCTCAGTTAAGGAGTCTATACAGTCAACCCCACAAAAAGAAGAAGTGACTTTCTAGGAGCTGCAAGTGCTTAACGAAGGTTTCAACATTGAAAGTCAAAACAACAGCAAATACCTGTTGTAGCAGTTTGGCAGTTTGATATAGTGATGAATTTCAAAAATAGATATTGGATTATGCTTGTAAACTGGTCTGTTCATCTGGGCATGATTAAGTTATGATTAGGGATTTGATTGGGCCACGTCAGTAGGGTGTTGAGCCCTGTCCTTTGGTGGGTGGGATCTCAAAGATAAAAGACTTGGCAAAGAAAGGACAGAGTTGGAGTTTTTTTGATTTGGGGTTCTGAAGCTGAGTTTTAATGCTGGAGCCCAGGGAAGCAAGCCCACAGAGGAGCTTGGTCACGAGGAAGGAGAAGGCCCCAGGAAGAGACAAGCCATTTGCCTGATGGTCTACAGCTAACCTTGTGGAGGAAACAGAGAAGCTGAGCGTGAAAAGAAACAGAGCCCTGGGAAGAGAGGAACCCAAGAAAACTGAACCCTGGCAAACGTCAGCAGCTGTCTTGCTCCAACACTTGGCAACAGGCTTTGGTGAAGGAAGAAACATGCTTTATGGCCTGTAAACTGTAAGCTTCTACCCCAACCCTTTATAAAGACCAACAGAATTCTGGTATTTTGCATCAGCACCCCTTTGGCTGACTAATACACCTGTCTTTGATTTTTTGCCAGAATAGCAAAAGTTTTAATTATTGAAAATACACACATTTTTTAGGATGGGTGGGGAAATGGGCATTCTCATACACTCTCAGACAAAATAAACCAGTACATTTTGGGTGGGACATTTTGGCAAATCTGTAAAATAATTTAAATAGGTATAATCTTTACATACTTTTTAACTCTGCAAGTCCATTGCTAGGGATACACATACACACTCGCAAGGCTATGAGTTGCAATATTGTTTCCAATAGCTTAAAAAATCAGGAGGGACGAAGTGGATGTGGCTCAAGCAATTGGGCTCCTGCCTACCATATGGGAGGTCCAGGATTCAATTCCCAGGGCCTCCTGGTGAAGGCAAGCTGGCCCATGCAACGAGCTGGCCCAAGCAGAGAGCTGGCCCATGTGGAGTGCTGGCCCACGCAGGACAGCTGGCACAGCAAGATGATGCAACAAAAAGAGACACAGAGCAGAGACAATAAGAGATGCAGCAGACCAGGGAGCTGAAGTGGTGCAAGAGATTGAGCACCTCTCCCCCACTCCAGAAGGTCCCAGGATCGGTTGCCAGTGCCACCTAAAGAGAAGACAAACAGACACAGAAGAACGCACAGCAAATGGACACAGAGAGCAGACAGTGAGCACAAAACAATGGGGGGGCAGTAAATAAATAAATATCAGGAGGGCAACAGATGTGGCTCAATTGGGCACCTGCCTCCCACATGGGAGGTCCCGGGTTCAGTTCCCAGTGCCTTCTAGAGAAGATGAGCAGACAGACGAGGGAGCCATCTGGGGGAGGGAGGTATTAAAAATAAACTATTTTTTTTCAATCTGGAAATATTAGATATCCATCATTAGGGGACTAGTTAAATAAATTATAGTATATCTAGACAGTGAAATACTACACAACACTGACGAAAAGAAGTAGGTATCATTGAAATGAAATGGACATATCTTTAAAATATATTATCAAATGAAACAAAATTACGTGCAATAATAGGTGCATATAGTATTCTCTGTTTATGTAAATGTTTTTAAAACACATGTCTACATACATATGAGGAATTTTTTTTTATTTTAATGTATAATAGACTACATGAAAAACTGTTGACAGTGGTTCCTGGGATTGAGGAGCATATGGGAAAAGATTTTTGTTTTTCCTTTCATACCCTACTGTATTTTGAATATGTGCATACATTGGTTTTCCTTATGTTGTTTTATGCTAAAGAAATTTCTGATTTGTTTATAATAAGTAGCTGTAGCAGTATCCTTTTCAAATACATATATATCTATATATATATACATAGAGAGAGAGATAGATATTCAGATATACTAGACACCAAAGAACCATAGCTGGATCTGCACTAATAAAGACATACAAATATTCACATTATTACTGTAGACATTAAAAATGACACTGATTTTAAAAATCTGAAAATAAAATTCTATCTTTAAACCTTCTTTCCACTTCCTTTCTCTCCACTTCCATGCATTTTGCTTAGGCTTTTAATTAGAATGACAAAATGTTTTTAGTGGATAATAGAAAGCCCAATCCAATCATCACAAATTTCAAATAAACAGTCCAAAGCCAACACTTCTGAGATTATTTCCTTTGTGACTCCACAAGATGCCTATTATTATAGAGGGTTTTTGAAGACTATGAGTATTCAAAACAACATCTGATCAACTAAGTGGGAGAGCAGTAATAGAAGAAAGAGAGTATTTAGGCAAGAAGGTGAAAAATTAAAAAGAGAAAACTAGGCAAGGCAAGAAAAGAACATTTCTGTGTCTGCTGGGGAGATTTGTGAGAAATAAATGTGATTTAGGGGAGAGGTAGTTCTTTGTAACTGAAACTTGGCAGGAAGGACATTAAGATATGACAGGGTTTGAGTAGAATAGATTTGGAAAGGTGGAATCATAAAGATGGAAGAAATTCCAAGAGATTTCCCAAGGTCTTTAGAAGAATAGCAATTATTGATAATATAAAATACTGAAAACATGTGAGACAGAATTATCTATTAAACATTATAGGAATATAAATATGCACCCTGGATAGATCAGTAAAAGCAATCTCAGCCAAAGATGGACAAAACAGATGCTTGTCTGCTCTATTTTTAAAGATGCCTTAGAATAGGGATTATATGAATACAGTCATGCACACATATGCACAAAATGGGGTGACCAGTCATCCTGGTTTGCCTGAGACTGAAGGAGTTCCCGGGATGCAGGACCTTCAGTGCTAAAACCAGGACAGTCCCAGGCAAACTGGGACAAGTTGGTCACTTTAACCCAGAGTAAAAAAAAAATAAATAAATAGATATATGTTAATAATGATACCCCTGCAAACAGGTCTCTGGAACATGTGGTGGAACATTATGCAAGTTAATTATTGCTGTAGCTCTTAATATTTTTATAAAAGCAATATAAATTCAACTCAATGACTATTTAGGTCATTTCCATATTCTGTCCCTTGAAGCCAAATGGCATGGTTTAGTGAAACTCTGAATATTCTGCACTTAGAAGGGAAACTTTCCTAACATGCCAGCCAAGATGATTACAGCTGAGTAATTCAAGATTTATTTCTATACAACATGATAACAGGGTAGGGCTGATATTTCATAATATTCTCAGACTTGTCTTTTTAACTGATTAGGGACATTTATGGGATATGAGAATTATCAGAGTTCATTCACTTATTCAACAAATATTTATTGCGCATCTAATTAGTACTACATTATTAGTATGGTATAAGTGAACTTATTAATATGGAATTGTTTGCAGCTTCTCTCTAACTCCACCCTGCCAAAGAAAATACTATAATTTTCAACCCAATTCACCTCCTCCCCATTCCAAAAGTGTGAAGATTAATTTAATAGTAAAGATTTGGGAAATGAGATGGGAGCAAAGAGCAGCATAGAGGCAGACGTAGGAGATTTGAGGTGAATTAAGGAGCAAAATGCCCTACAGCAGCTGAAGATTGTGAGAGAAATGGGTAGGAAAAGAAGAGATTTTAAGAAATATTGTAAGTAGCCTATATATGTGAATCCCTTCCACATTTTTGAGAAACATGAGTAAAGAATGAGAGCTATGCTGACGTGGATTTTGGTTACTGAACTGTGCTTATTTGCCAAACTCGAAGAATGAACCATATGGATATTAGTTTTATCAGGGTAGCATCAGAAACAAATACACCGTGATTCTCAGGAGTAGTTTTAAGAAAAAAAACTGAGTTGTGGGCCAAGTTACTCCTCTAAGTGTCAATTTTCCTGTCCGGTGCCCTTGTACCCATTTAAGCTCCCCACTTCCATGAATTCCATAGCATCCCCTGCCAAACTATGCCCATGTTGTTAATAATTTGATCATATGGAGCATGTATTACTTGTTTGCATTTTTTTGTTGGTTTACAGAAAAGACATTCCATAACATGGTTGAAGCCCAAATGTTCTTCAGACCACAGTAAACACATGTATATTTGAAGGGATTAGCTCATCAATCAAAGCACCATGCCACAGGTATTTCAAATAAATGATTTGCACTTAGATACAAGGGGTGAAGAGGACAAAAATAAGATGATATAGCTTAATTAGAATGTAAACAGTTGAAAGACAAAAAAAAAATTTTTAAATGGGCAAAGGACTTCAATAGACATTTGTATTAGTCTGCCAAGGGGCTGTCGATGCAAAGCATCAGAAATCTGTTGGCTTTATAAAGGGTATTTATTTGAAGTAAAAGCTTATAGTCCCAAGGCTGTGGAAAGTCCAACTCAAGGTACCATAAGAGGTGCTTTCTCACCAAAGTTAGCTGTCACATGTTGAAGCAAGATGATGACAATCTCTGCTGAGTTTCATCCTTCCCCTCTGGGCTTTCTATCACAGGCTGGCATAGGGCTTGTCTCTCAGGGCTTCCTATATCAGTTTCGGCTTTCTTCTCAAGATCAGCTGTAAGCTATCAGGCAAAATGTGTAAGTTCATTGAGGGTGGTGGGCCACACTGTGGGAGATGTTTGTGTGGGATGTGGTGGGAGGTGTGGGAGGTGGGCAACATGGGAATCCCAGTGGGTTCCGTGTAATATTTTGGGTAATCTAAGCACCTCTTAAAATATATGTATATATATATATATATAAATAACATTTTTGTAAGCAAATACACATATATGCATATATATTTATATATCATTTTGCAAATGTTTGTATGTATTGTGAGAATTTTGATTTTTACCCATAATAAAAAAAAAAAAAAATGATATATCTGTCTCCGGGGCTTTAGCTGTTTGAGCCTTCTCCTTTCTGCCACATGACAGGATCATATATGACAGAACTCTCTCTTCCTGTGTATCTTAGTGGATGTCCATTTATATCAGACCCAGCAAGGGGGTGGAGACTCATCCTGAGTCATGCCCACTGACATAGTCAAATCAAAAGCCCTCATCTTAACAGGTAATCTAATCAAAGACACCTCAGCTGAATTTAATGCAATGAAAAAGTTTTAACACCCAGAGAAATAGTTTACAAACATAATCTTTCTCTTTTGGGGATTCATAAAATAATCTCAAGCTGCCACAACATTTCTCCAAAGATATACAAATGGCCAATAATCATATGAAAAAAATGTTCAACATCATTAGCCAGTAGAGAAATGCAAATCAAAATCACAATAAGATACCATTTCACATCCACTAGAAGAGCTATTACTTAAAAAACAGAAAATAGTAAGAGCTGACAAGTATGGAGAGAAATAGGAACCCTCATACATTGATGTTGGGAATGTAAAATGATACAGCCACTGTGGAAAATAGTTTGGTGGTTCCTCAAAAAGTTAGAAATAGACTCACCATGTGACCCAGCAATCCTACTTCCAGATATATACTTAAAAGAATTGAAAGTAGGGATTAAGACAGATATTTGTACACCAATGTTCATAGCAGTATTATTCACAATTGCCAAAAAGTGGAAGCAACCCAAATGTCCACCAAAAGATGAATGGATAAACAAAATGTAGTATATATATACAATGGAATATTAGCCTTTAGAAGGAATGAAGTGTTTTTTGTTGTTGTTTTTTTGTTTTTGTTTTTGGTTTTGGTTTTGGTTTTACAGATTTATTTTCAAAGGGCAAACACTTAGACACTTTAAATAGAAATCCAACAGAATTACTCTGTCCAAGTCAGCAATGATGGTTCTCATTTCCAGACACTCATCAGTATCAACCTGAATCTTCTCTTTAAAGAAAGGTGGTCTGATATTTTATTCATATACATCCTTCTTATCTGCAATGTAATCTACAATTTCTTGTGGACACATTAACTTTTCTGCATCTATATCAGGAATTTCAAACCCAAATTCGTCCTCCATGGCCATGATAATCTCCACTTGGTCCAAACTGTCTAAGCCCAGGTCTTTCATAAAATGAGAACTTACTGAGAGCTTTTCTGGATCAATTTTATCATAGAGTTTCAAGACGTAAAGAACACGGTCCTTGATTCCCTCTAATGTCAAAGGGGGCGCGTCACTATACTGGCGGCACAATTGTGTAACTTTACCTGGAACATGCGGGAGCACCGAGACCAGCTGTGGAGTTACAAGCCTCGTCCGGATGCCTGTGGGGCACAAGGCAGTGCTGAGCTGCTGGGCCGCGGCCAGCGTAGGGGTCCGAGGCAGCAGCGTAAAAGCCACGGACAGCCGGCGGACACACGCGGAAAGGACACGAGCCGCCATGGCTACGCCGACCCAGCATGCACTGCCAGGAATGAAGTTTTGACACATGACACGACATGGAAGAACCTTGAAGAACCTGAAGATATGTCAGTCACAAAGGAACAGATATTGTAGGATTCCACTTATATGAAATAGCTAGAATATGCACTCAGAGAGACAGAGTACAATATAGGTTACCAGGAGTAGGGATCAGCAATAGGGAGCTAATGCATAATGGGTGTAGGTTTTCTGTTTGGGGTGATAGGAGAGTTCAGGTGACGAGGGTAACACAGCATTGTGAATGTGATTAATGTCACTGAATGGCATGCTTGATGGTAGTTGAGATGGGAAATCTTATGCTGTATATATGCTTCCACAATTTTTAAAAATGTGAACAGTGAGTTTCACTGATTCTGTATTGAATTGTCAATTCTGCAAAAACAGTAGACAACAAAAATATTAGCAATATATTTTTACAGTAGACAAACATGCTACAATGTTAAAAAAAAAAAAAAAGTCTACAACTTTTTTACATCAGCAAATTAAATACTGTGTTAGAGAAAGGCAGATATTCTCAAATTTCCTGCACCATTTATAATTGCAAACTGAAGGATTTAACAATACAGATCTGCATAGATTCAAAGTTGTGCAGAACAGAAGGAAAACTTAGAGATCATTTGGTACAACTCCCTCAATATACAAAACAAAAATTGAAGTCCAGAGGAATTAAGCAACCTTTCTAAAGCCACACAATTCCAGGCCTTCTGACTCAGAATCTGTGTCCCACCATAATAAACCCCGTCTCTCTCAACACTTGCAATATTTCTTTAATGATTATCTATGTCTACCTTAGTAATTATATTATAATAGTAATTTATTCATAATGGGAATTAAAACAGCTAAATAGTTGTTTATATGCTGACAGAAAAAGAAAAAACATGAAAGTGTGTTTTGCCAAAGATATTCTGAGTCTAGGAAAACCAACTGATGAAGTATGGCGGTCTAAAAGAAATTAAATCTTAAGTGAAAAATAAAATATGTAAAAAAAATTATTAAGTTGAAATAAAGCCTTTTTGAAACAATACAAACCCCCAAAACCATAAAGAAAACATAGATATATTGCTAATGTAAAAATTTGTAAAACTTTTGCATGAAAAAAATGCCAAAAATTCAAATGATTTACAACAAAATACTATTATTCACATAGTAAACTGATAAATATGATTCAGATTAAAGAAATATAATGTTAGAATGTGGGGAATAACATTTTCAAACATTGTTGGTGGGAATTTAATTTAGAACAACCTCTTTTCAGTGAAAATTGGCAACATCTTAAATTAAATATATTTATAACACTTAACACAGAAAAATTATTTTAATCCCAACTTCATAGAGAGCATCTCTAGTAAGCATAGAATATCATGCTTAATGGTGGAAGAATGAATGTTTTCTCCCTCAAGTAGGGTAAAAAGTTAGTGATGTATATTCTCCCCACTTTATTCAATATAGTACTAGAAATTTTAACCATTGCAATAGGTAAGAAAAAGAAAGAAAAAGGCATACAGATTAGAAAAGAATAAATAAATGTGTCCCTATTTACAGATGACATAATTTAGGTAGAAAAGCTTCAGGAATGTACCAAAAATACCTCCTAAAACGAATAAGTGAGTTCAACAAAGTCACAGGATACAAGATTAACACATAAAAGTAAATCACATTTCTTTATACTCACAAGGAACATATGGAAACTGAAATTTAAAACAATACCATTTACAATCACACTAAAGAAAATGAATTACTTAGGTATAAACTTTTAAAAACATGTACAGGATCTATATGCTAAAATTACAAAATGCTGATAAAAGAAATCAAAGAAGGAATACTATGTTCAGGGTTTGGAAGACTCTATATAGTAAATAAGTCAATTCTCCCAAAGTTGTTATACAGATGTAACACAATTCCTACCAAAATAACAGCAAGATTTTTGTAGATAAAGACAAAATGGATGACTTCCGGGAAGATGGCGGACTAGTAAGACGGGAATCTCTTCTCCAGAAAAATAGCTAGAGGACACGCTGAAACAGGCCCGAAATAGATCTTCTAGGGTTTAGGACAGCAGGTGAAGGCTGCACACCACCCAGAGGAGAGAGGGACAGAAGAGGGAAATCACGACAACGGAACCGTGAGTTGGAAGTAGCAGCTTCTGCTGCTGCCGGCACCCTCCCCCACACTCTTCAGAATTCTCAGGCCTCTGGCCCTGCAACCACAGACAAAGGGGGCTCCAGGGATCTACCACTCCCGGAAAGGGGAGAGAGAGGGACACAGCTTTAGGCTGACTCAGGTTCTGACCAGCAAATTTGGGCTGCAGAGCCCCACTGACCCTTCCACATGGTGGTTTGCCCTGGGAGACTAGGAAGGAATGGAGAAATCTGATCCTCACAACCTCCCTTTCTTCTAGCCTGGACTAATTGTTGAGGACTCCACGGGAGAGGGGAGAGAGAGCCTGGGGCTGACCCTGCTTTGGACTCCCAGGTTTGGTCTGCCCTGCCCCAAGAGCCCTTCCAGGCTGGGTGGGGCTGCACCATTGTTTGCCCTGGAGCCTGCAAGGGGCTAAAGATATACAAACCTCCCAATCTCCTCCTCTACTAACAGGGACTGATTGTTGAGGATTCAGAAGGGAGTGGAAATATTTCCTAGCTGGGAAAAGGGGGTGCTGCGAGAGAAGTCTGGAGAACTGTCTCAGAAAGTTTGAATCACAGGGCTCTTAGCCCCCAGACAGGAAGCTCTATCACATTGATCTGGTCTGTGTCACAACAAATACGCTCCGACCACGCATTGAATTGAGAGCTGCCAACAAGCGCCATCTCCTGGCAGACCAAAGAAGTGCACATAAGAAAATTAATAAAAGAGGCTTTTCCTGGCCTCTATAGCCTCCCTGCCCAAGGCCCTAGGAAACGACTCTACAACCAATTACTGGGTCCAGTGCCCAATTTTGTTAGGAGAACAATCCTAACAATCAAGGTTAAGACAAAAATCAAAGAGCTGTGGTAACTCACAGCCTCCTGCCACTAAAACCCCATAAAAGAGAAAGAGATAGAGCATCTAAGTAAAATACAGATGCCTAAGCACCATCAAAAAATTACGAGCCATACTAAGAAAATAGAAGACATGGCCCAAGAAAAGGAATACAGCAAAGTCCCAGAAGAGATGCAGAATTTGAGAGAACTAATCAGTGAGATGAGCACAAAATTCCAAAATCAAATTAATGAGATGAAAGAGAATATAGTTAAAGAGATAAATGACATCAAGAAGTCATTGAGCGAACACAAAGAAGAATTTGAAATCCGGAACAGAAAAGTAATGGAGTTCATGGGAATGAAAACACAATAGGTGAAGTAAAAAATACATTTGAGGGGAAGCGGCTGTGGCTCAATCAGTAGGGCTCCCGTTTACCATATGGGAGGCCCCAGGTTCGGTTCCCGGGGCCTCCTGGTGAAGGCAAGCCCACCCACACAGCGTGGTTAGCTGACCCAGCGAGCACAAGCAGCAAGGGGGGGATAAATGAATAAATAAATAAAATCTTTAAAAAAAAAAAAAAATACATTTGAGGCATACAACAGCAGACTGAAAATGATAGAAGAAAGAATAAGTGATACTGAAGACAGAGCAGCTAAAATTGAAGAGAGAAAAGAACAGAGAGTGAAAAGAATGGGAAAAATTGAGCAGGGGCTCAGAGAGTTGAATGACAACAGAAAATGCAACAACATGCGTGTCATGGGAATTCCAGAAGGGAAAGAGAAAGGAAAAGTGGCAGAAAGAGTATTGGAGGAAATAATAGCTGAAAATTTCCCAACTCTCACAAAGGAAATGAACTTACATGTCCAAGAAGCACACCGTACCCAATGAGAATAAATCCAAATAGATCTACACCAAGACATATTATTCAGAATGTCAAATGTAAAAGATAAAGAGAAAATTCTCAGAGCAGCAAGAGAGAAGCAAACGATCACGTACAAAGGACGTCCAGTAAGACTTAGTGCTGATTTCTCTTCAGAAACCATGGAGGCGAGAAGACAGTGGTATGATACAATTAGGAAACTGAAAGAGAAAAACTGCCAGCCGAGAATTCTTTATCCAGCAAAACTGTCCTTCAAATAAGAAGGTGAATATAAAGTATTCACAAGCAAACAGAAACTAAGAGAGTTTGCAAAAAAGAATCCACCTTTGCAGGAAATATTAAAGGAAAGAATAATATGAAAGAAAAAGACAGGAGAGAGAGGCTTGGAGGAGAGTATAGAAGAAAGAAAAGCAGAAAGGATAACCAAAAGAGTAAAAAGAGAGACAAAAATAAGATGACATATGAAAACTAAAGAATACAATGGAGGAAATGAATAGTGCATTTTCAGTAAAATCATTGAATGTGAATGGATTAAACTCCCCAAGCAAAAGATACAGGCTGACAGAATGGATAAAAAAACATGAGCCATCCATATGCTTCCTACAAGAAACTCACCTCAGACCCAAGGATACAAAGCGGCTGAAAGTAAAAGGTTGGAAAAAGATACTCCACGCGAATAGTAAACAGAAAAGAGCAGGGGTAGCTATATAATATCAGACAAAACAGACTTCAAATGCAAAAAAGTGATAAGACATGCGGAAGGCCATTATATATTAATAAAAGGGACGATCCTCCAGGAAGATATAACGGTCATAAATATCTACGCACCTAACCAGGGTGCCCCAAAATATATGAGACAAACTCTGGCAAAACTGAAGGGAGAAATAGACATTTCTACAATAATCGTTGGAGACTTCAACACCCCTCTCACATCGTTAGATAGAACAACTAGACAGAAGATCAACAAGGAAACAGAGAACTTGAACAATATGATAAACAAGTTAGACCTAACAGACATATACAGAACACTGCATCCAAACTCAGAGGGTTATACATTCTTCTCAAGTGCCCATGGATCTTTCTCCAGGATAGACCACATGTTAGGTCACAATACAGCTCTCAATAAATATAAAAAGATTGAAATTATACAAAGCACCTTCTCAGATAATAATGGAATGAAACTAGAAATCAATAACAGACCGGAAAAAAGTAAATTTGCAAATGTGTGGAGACTGAACAACACACTCCTAAATACTCAGTGGGTCAAAGAAGAAATTACAAGTGAAATCAGTAAATATATTGAGACAAATGAAAATGAGAACACAACATATCAAAACTTATGGGATACAGTGAAGGCAGTCTTGAGAGGGAAATTTACAATCCTGTTTAAACTCTTCCAAAAAATTGAAAAGGACGGAAAATTACCCAACACATTTTATGAAGCCAACATCACCTTAATACCAAAGCCAGATAAAGATTCCACAAGAAAAGAAAATTACAGACCAATCTCTCTAATGAACATAGATGCAAAAATTCTCAATAAAATACTTGCAAATCAAATCCAACAGCATATCAAAAGATTTATACATCACGACCAACTGGGATTTATTCCTGGTATGCAAGGCTGGTTCAACATAAGAAAAGCAATCAATGTAATACACCACATTAACAAATTGAAGGGAAAAAAAACACATGATCATCTCAATAGATGCAGAAAAGGCATTTGACAAAATCCAACAGACTTTTTTGATAAAAAATACTTCAAAAGATAGGAATAAAAGGAAAATTCCTCAATATGATAAAAGGCATATATGAAAAACCCACAGCCAACATCATACTCAATGGGGAAAGGTTGAAAGCTTTCCCCCTAAGATCAGGAACAAGACAAGGATGCCCACTGTCACCATTGTTATTCAACATTGTACTAGAAGGTCTAGCTAGGACAATTAGACAAGACAAAAAAAATTAAAGGGTCCAAATAGGAAAAGAGGAAGTAAATCTCTCACTGTTTGTGGATGACATGATCCTGTATTTAGAAAATCCTGAAGTATCCACAACAAAGCTACTTGCACTAATAAATGAGTTCAGCAAAGTGGCAGGATACAAGATCAACACGCAAAAATCAGTAATGTTTTTGTACACTAGTACTGAACAATCTGAGGAGGAAATCAGGAGCAAAATTCCATTTTCAATAGCAACAAAGAGACTCAAATACCTAGGAGTTAATTTAACCAAAGAAGTACAGAATCTATATGCAGAAAACTACAAAACAATGCTAAAAGAAATTTAAAAAGGCCTAAACAAATGGGAAGACATTCCATGTTCATGGATTGGAAGAATAAATATCATGAAGATGTCAATCTTGCCCAAACTGATTTATAGATTCAATGCAATACCAATCAAAATCCCAACAGCTTACTTTACAGAATTAGAGAAGGCAATTACCAAATTCATCTGGAAGGGTAAGTGCACCCGAATAGCCAAAAGCATTCTAAAAAAGAAGAGCAATGTGGGAGGAATTTCACTGCCTGACCTTGAAACATATTACAAAGCTACAATGGTCAAAACAGCATGGTACTGGCATAAAGATAGACATGTCGATCAGTGGAATAGAATTGAGAATCCAGAAATATACCCTCACCTATACATTCAACTGGTTTTTGACAAACCTACCAAGCCCACGCTAATGGAAAAACACAGTCTCTTCAACAAATGGTGTTGGAAGAACTGGATATCTATAACCAAAAGAATGAAAGAGGACCCCTATCTCACCCCCTATACAAGAATCAACTCAAAATGGATCAAAGATCTAAATATAAAAGCCAGGACCATAAAACTACTAGAAGAAAATGTAGGGAAACATCTTCAAGACCTTGTAGTAGGTGGTGGTTTCTTGGACCTCACACCCAAAGCACATGCAACAAAAGAAAAAGTAGATAAATGGGACCTCCTCAAAATTAAACACTTTTGCGCCTCACAGGACTTTGTCAGAAGGGTGAAAAGGCAGTCAACTCAATGGGAAAAAATATTTGGAAATCACATATCTGATAAGGGTTTAATATCCAGTATATATAAAGAGATGTTACAACTCAACAATAAAAAGACAATAAAAACACATGAAGGAATGTTCAACATCACTCATGATTAGGGAAATGCAAATCAAAACTACAATGAGATATCATTTCACACCTATCAGAATGGCCACTATTAAAAAGACAGAGAACTACAAGTGTTGGAGAGGATGTGGAGAGATAGGAACACTTCTTCACTGTTGGTGGGAATGTAGGATGGTACAACCACTATGGAGGACTGTTTGGCAGTTCCTAAAGAAGTTGAATATAGACTTGCCATGTGACCCTGCAATACCACTACTGGGCATATACCCAGAAGAACTGAGAGCAGTGACACGAACAGACATCTGCACCCCGATGTTCATAGCTACATTATTCACCATTGCCAAAAGTTGGAAACAACCCAGGTGTCCATCAACAGATGAATGGATAAACAAACTGTGGTCTATTCACACGATGGAATATTATGCAGCTGTAAGAAGACATGAAGTCATAAAGCATATGACAACATGGATGAACCTGGAGGACATTATGTTGAGTGAAGCAAGCCAGACACAAAAGGACAAATACTGTATGAATGCATTACTATGAACCAAATATATTGTGTAATATATTGTTTGATTCAAAAAAAAATTTATATGTATCCATTACATTTAATTGAGAATTGTATATATTTATTCATCTGTGTTTACTTTTTAGTTTTTAATTGTTTATATTTTCAATTATTAAATGTACAAAATAAAGTTAAAAAAAAAAAAAGACAAAAGGATTCTTAAATTTATATGGAAAAACATGGGACCTAAATACCTAAAACAATCGTGACAAAAAAAAATAGAATGGGAAGAACTATACTATCCAAAATTAAAGCATACTATATAGTTACAGTAATCAAAACAGTGTGGTATTAGCTGAGGGATAGACACATAGAACAACATAATAAAGAACTCAGAAATACATATATAGGGAAGCGGCTGTGGCTCAATCAGTAGGGCACCCGTTTACCATATGGGAGGCCCCGGGTTCGGTTCCCGGGGCCTCCTGGTGAAGGAAAGCCCGCCTGCACAGTGTGGTTAGCTGACCCAGCGAGCACAAGCAGCAAGGGGGGGATAAATGAATAAATAAATAAAATTAAAAAATAAAAAAAATTAAAAAAAAAATACATATATAAATAAGGATTTATTTATCAGATAAATTTTAGTATTTCAATGTTTGATATATTTATTTAATTTTCTGCAAAATACATGTTGCATTCTTTTTTAGAAAATTTTTATTGGAATATAATTCACATATCATAAAATTCATCCTTTCAAAGTACACAATTCAGTGGTTTTTTACTATGTTCAGAAATTGCACAACCATCTAATTCCAGAACATTTTCATCACCCTTAAAAGAAACCCCACACCCATTAGCAGGCATGTCCCATTCTTCTCACACTTCCAGCTGCTAGCAACCAGTAATCTATGTTTTGTCTCTATGGATTAGCCTATACCAGACAGACATTTCATATCAATGGAATCATACAATATTTGGCCTTTTTTGTCTGGTTTCTTTCACTTAGCATAATATTTTCAAAGTTCTTCCATGTTGTAGCATGTATCAAAATGTACTTCCTTTTTCTTCTGAATAATACCCTGTTGTATTAATTTATTATATTTTATTTAACCATACATCTGTCGATAGACTTTGGATTGTCTCCATTTTTTGGCTAATATGAATAATGCTGCTATAAACATTCATGTACAGGTTTTTGTGTAGACTTGTGTTTTCAATTCTCTTGGTTATCTACTTTTTGAGGAAATGCCAAACCCTTTTCCAAAGTGACTGCATCATTTTGCATTCTCAGAGCAATGTATGAGTATTCCACCTTTTCTATATCCTTGCCAACATTTTTATTTTCAGTTACTTTTAATAATAGGAATCCTAGTGTGTGTGAAGTGGTATCTCATTGTGGTTTTGACTTGTATTTTCCAAATGGCTAATGATGTTGAACATCTTTTTATGTGCTTATTTTACATTTGCATCTCTTCTTTGAAAATATATTTATTCATGTTCTTTGCACATTTTTTAATTGGGTTATTTGTCTCTTTGTTGTTGCATTGTAAGTGTTCTTTATATATTCTGGATACAAGTCACTTTCAGATTTATGGCTTGCAAATTTTTCCCTGATCTATAGGTTATCTTTTCACTTTCTTGATGGTGTCCTTCAAAGCACAAAGAATGTGTTTTTTAAATTTCGATAAAGTCCAATTTATCTATCTTCTCTTTTGTTGCTGGTGCTTTTGGAGTCATATCTAAGAAGCCATTATCTAATCCAAGGTCATGACAGCTGCCCAACTGATTTTTCACAAGGTGCAAAACCAATTCATTGGAAAAGGATAGTCTTTTCAACAAATGGTGATGGAACAATTTGACATCCACAGACCAAAAAAAATGAACTTCACACTTTATACAAAAATTAACTCACAGTGGATCATGGAATTAAATTATCCCAATGAAATGAAAACTTGCATTCACACAAAAACCTGTTTGCAAATATTTCATAGAATTTATACATAATCACCAAAAACTGGAAACAACCCAGATGTCCTTGAAAGGATAAATGGTTAAACAAACTGTGGTACATCCCTACCATAGACTATTACTCAGTGATAAAAAGGAAAAAATATTGATAAACAACTATTGATGAATCTTGAGGGAATTATACTAAGTGAAAAAGGTCAATCCCAAAAGGTTATATACTGTATGATTCCATTTATATAGCATTCTTGAAGTGACAAAATGATGGAAATAGTGAACAGATGAGTGGTTTCCAGTGGTCAAGGGTGGGAGTTAGGGGTGGGAGTGGCTACAAAAGGGTAATACAAGGGATCCTGTAATGGTGGAGGTGTACTGTGCCATGACCTTATCAATATCAATATCCTGGTTGCAATATTTTACTATAGTTTTGCAAGATGTTACCACACGAGAAAACTGGGTAAATAGTAACAATCTCTCTACATTATTTCTTATATCTGCATATGAATCTACATTATCTCAAAATAAAAAGGTTAATTTTTTAAGTATTTTTAGGAATTTACATTTCGGTATGTTAATATATGTGAGAAAAGTACATAGTAACAATTTTTTTAAAATATATATGTCTTTTTTTTTCTTTCTTTCTTTTTTTGAGGTACCAGGGGCAGGGGACTGAACCTGGGACCTCACATGTGGGAAGCTGGCATTCAATCACTGAGCCACATCGGCTCCCTGTAGTAACAATTTTCATTGCAGCTTTGCTTGTAATAGAAAAACGTTGAAAACACCTGAACTGTCCATCATCAGAGAATTGGTTAAAATGTGGTACATCCATACAATGGCAAGTATGAAGCTGAGAAAGATAGATCTACAGGGTCATCCAGAAGGAGTTCTAATATATAAGTGCAAGAATTAAGTTGCTTTTTATAAAAATAAAATATAAAGAAAAGAGGAAGGCTTCTTTTACTAGTAGTATGACAGATTAGATACCCTGAATGATTCAACCTCTGAAACACATTTTTTTAATACTGGAAAAAAGCATACCCACTAAAACATCCAAAATGAAAAAGTATATATATTAACAAACCAAATTTTGACAAGGACGCAGATCAATCAAAACTCTCACACGCACCTGGTGGAAATGTAAAATGGTACAATCACTTTGGGAAAAAGTCTTACAGTTTCTTAAAAACATACATATATACACTAGTAATGAGCAAGCTGAGGAGGAAATCAAGGGAAAAAATCCATTTACAATAGCAACAAAAAGAATCAAATATCTAGGAACAGACTGAACCAAGGATGTAAAGGACTTGTATACAGAAAACTACAAAGTATTGCTAAAAGAAATCAAAGAAGAACTAAATAAACTGAAGGATATTCTGTGTTCATGGATTAGAAGACTAAATATTAATATATCAATTCTACCCAAAATAATTTACAGATTCAATGCAATTCCAATCAAAATTCCAACAGCTATTTGCATAAGTGGAAAATCGAATTATCAAATTTATTTGGGAGGTAGTGAATGTAGCTCAAGTGGTTGAGCACCTGCTTCCCATTTGTGAGGTCACAGGTTCGATCTCTGGTACCTCCTAAAAACAAAATAAGCAAAAAAATTCTCATTGGGGTGTAGATGCATCTCAGTGTTTGAGTGCCTGCTTCCCATGTATGAGGTCCTGGGTTCAATCCCCAGTACTTCCTAAAAACTATTTTTTATTTGGAAGAGTTAGGTGCCCCAAATAGCCAAAAACATCTTTAAAAAGAAGAATGACGTTGGAAGACCCACACTTTCTAACTTTAAAACATAGTACAAAGCTACATTGGTCAAAACAGCATGGTACTGGCACAAGGATAGATATACTGATGAATGGAATCAAATTGAGATTTCAGAAATAGACCCTCACACCTATGGCCAATTAAGCTTTGACAAGGCTACCAAGTCCACTCAAATGGGAAAAAAGTTTCTTCAACAAATGATGCTGGGAGAACTGGATATCCATACGCAAAAGAATGAAAGAGAACCCTTTCCTCAAAATTAAAAATTTTGTGCATCAAAAGACTTTGTCACAAAAGTGAAAAGACAACCTACTCAATGGGAGAAAATCTTTGGAAACCATGTATCTGATAAGTGTTTAATATCCAGATTATATAAAGAAATCCTACAACTCAACAATAAAAAGACAAACAACCAAATTTTAAAATGGGCAAAGGACTTGAATAGACATTTCTCCAAAGAGGATATACAAATAGTTAAAAGCAAATGAAAAGATGCTCCACATCACTAGGGAACTGCAAATCAAAACCACGAGATATCATTTCACACCCACTAGAAGGGCTGCTATTAAAGAAAAAAAAAAAAAACAGAAAATTACAAGTGTTGGAGAGGATGTGGAGAAATGGGAACACTCATTCATTGCTGGTGGGAATGTAAAATGGTGCAGCTGCTGTGGAAGATAGATTGACACTTTCTCAGGAAGCTAAATATAAAATTACCTTATGACCCAACAATCCCACTACTAGGTATATACCCAGAAGAATTGAGAGCAGAGACTCAGATATTTGCACACCAATGTTCATAGCGGCATTATTCACAATTGCCAGAAGATGGAAGCAATCCAAGTGCCCCATCAACCAATGAATGGATAAATAAAATGTGGTATGATATGATGGAATATTATTCAGCCAAAAAAGAATGAAGTCCTGATCCTACAACATGGATGAACCTTGGGGCCATTATGCTGAGTGAAATAAGCAGACACAAAAGGACAAATATTATACAATCCCACTGAAATGAACTAATTATCATAAGCAAACTCATAAAGTTAGAATATAGAATATAGGCTACCAGGGGATAGAATAGGGGTAAAGAATGAGGAGCTGATGCTTAATTTGTGCAGTATTTCTGTTTAGTTTGGTTGTAAAGGTTTGGAAATGGATAGCAGTGATGGTAGCATATTTTTGTGAGTGTAATTAAAAGCACTGAATTATATAGGTGAATATGATTGACATTTTGGAGTAAATATATGTTACTAGAATGAAGGTTAGAAGATAAGACATGGGACTGTACAATACAGTGAACCCTGTTGTGGATGATGGACTAGGGTTAATAGTACAAGTATAAGATTATTCTCTCATGAATTATAGCAAACGTATGACACTAATACAAGGTGTTAATATTAATAATAGAGTGTTATATGGAAGGAAAACACACCAATGTAAAGTATGGGCCATAGTTAACAGCACTATTTTAATATTCTTTCATCAGTTATAACAAAGGTAGCATAATAATGCAAAGCATCAACAACAAATAAGAGGGGGGTATACAGAAACATTGTATTTTTTACATGACTTTTTTGTAAACCTACAAATTTTCTAATTAAAAAATAATAATTTTTTTAAAAAACATACATCTACCTTCTTATCCAGCAGTACAAGAGAGGAAAATTACAAGTGAATCTGACTCATGAACAGAGATTTAAATTTTAAAAAACATAGTTGCAACACCGGGCATTTTGGGGACATTGGAATTATCCTGCATGACATTGCAATAACAGATACAGGCAATTATACATTTTATCAAAACCTATAAAATTGTGCGGTGCAAAATGTAAACTGTAATGTAAACTATAGACCATGGTTAGTAGCAATGGTTCAATATGTGTTCATCAATTGTAACAAACGTACCACACTAAGAAAAGATGTTGTTAATAGTGAAAAGTGTGGGAAGGTATATGGGAATCCCGTATATTTTTGATGTAACATTTATATAATCTAAAGATATTTAAAAATTTAAAAATTTGAAGAAAAGATTAGCCCCCAATAGGATAGAAGGGTGCTGATATTTCCTCAGCCTTTCTGGGCAAAAGCAGGCATATTTGGCCTGCACAGATGGGACTGTTGGGTGCCTGTGGATCCACCCCCAACCCCTAATAGGATAGGAGGGAGCTGGTGTTTCCTCAGCCTCTCCGGGCAACAGCAGGCACATTTGGCCTAAAGGAACTGAACTGTTGGGCATCGGTGGTTCCATTCCAATGCCCTGAAGGGCAGTAGTAGCCTCTCAGGGCAACTGCAGGCACTTTTGGCCCACACAGATTAGATTGTTGGGCACTCTAGAGGGTCCATCCCCACCCCTGGTGGGGAAGGTGGGCTGTGCTATGTCAGTCTACCTGAGCAACTGCAGCCATTTTGGACCTGCACAGCATAGATTGTTGCTAACACCTACAGCTCCATCCCAGCCCAGGTAGGGGAGAAAGGGGAGGGAAGCTTCATCAGTCTCTGCAGGCACCTACAGATGGTCTTGGCTTGCACAACTTGGATTAATACACATGGCTGCACCTCTGTCCCTACTCCTGGCAGAGGAAAAAGGTGGAAGAAGCTTCATCGGTTCCTGGGGCAATGCAGGCAGCTTCAACCACCACAGCTTACAGCACCAACTACATCCTTGGCTGCTATACACAAGTAGCAAGGGAGAAAGAGCAAGAAAGCCCTAAACTAACGAGAGAAACTGTACCCAGAATAAATACATCTAGTAAGCCAGATGCCAAGGCACCAACAAAAAATTACAATCCATATCAGAAACAGGACGATACAGCCCAGTTAAAGGAACAAGATAAGCCTCCAGATGACATAAAGGAGTTGAGACAACTAATCATAGATGTTCAAACAGATATCCTTAATAAATACAATAAGATGGCTAAAGAAATTAAGGATATTAAGAAGACACTGGAGGGGGGTGCCGGATGTGGCTCAAATGGTTGGGCGTCCGTTTCCCATATGGAGGGACCTAGGTTCAATCCCCGGGACCTCCCGGTAAAATAAAGAAAGGCCCTACACGCGGGTGTGCCATCAGGCCCCGCAAGCGGGTGCACCTTCAGGCCCCATACATGGGTGCAACGCACACAGCAAGATGATGACGTAACAGGAGGTGACACAAGGGAGAGCCAAGATAAGACATGCCAAAAAAACAGGAACTGAGGTGGCACAGGTGGCAGAACACCTCTCTCCCACATCAGAGGTTTCCAGAATCGAATCCCGGTGAAGACAGGAGGAGAAGGAGGAGAAGAGAGAGCAGAAAATGGACACCAACAATTGCCCAGTGAATGGACACAAAAACAGCAGAAACGGGAGCAGGGGTAAAAATGGATTAAAAAGTAAATAAATAAAAAATCTTAAAAAAAAAAAAAAAAAAGAAGACGACGACACTGGGTGAGCACAAAGAAGAATTTGAAAGCATACATAGAAAAATAGCAGAAATTATGGGAATGTAAGGCACAATAAATGAAATTAAAAATACATTGGATTTGTGTAACATTTATGTAATTAAGCATCTTTTAAAATATTAAACAAAAAAAAAAGGGAAAAAATTTTGAGTGGGAAACCCCCCCCCCTCAAAAAAAGACAAATAAGTCCTAAATGTGTATCTACCTGAGAAATTACATTCAGTGAAGGAGAAGGCAGGATTGTGGATTTTGTTAATCTCTTTAAATATTTCAAAAGATATAATTATATTAGGAAAAATGAACTTTGTTTACTTAAAAAAAAATACACTGGAGACATATAATAGTAGATTTGAGGTGGCAGAAGGAAGGATCAGTGAGCTTGATGACATGGCCTCTGAAAGAGAACATACAAAAGAACAGATGAAGAAAAGAATGGAAAAATTGACCAAGGTTTCAGGGAACTAAATGACGGCAAGAGACATGTGCACATACATGTCATGGGTGTCCCAGAAGGAGAAGAGAAGGGAAGAGGGGCAGAAGGAATATTTGAAAAAATAGTGGTAGAAAATTTCCCAACCCTATCAAAGTACATAGACATCCATGTCCAATAAGCACAACATACACCCATCCAAATAATTCTGAATAGACCAACTCCAAGACACATACTAAGTAGAATGTCAAATGCCAAAGACAGAGAGAATTCTGAAAGCAGCAAGAAAAAAGCGATGCATAACATAAAAGGGATACCCAATAAGATTAAGTGCCAATTTCTCATCAGAAACCATGAAGGAAAGAAGGCAGTGGTATGATTTATTTAAGATACTGCAAGAGAAAAACTCCCAGCCAAGAATCTTATATCTGGCAAGATATTCTTTTAAAATTGAGGATGAGTTTAGAATATTCACAGATAAACAAAAACTGAGGGAGTTTGTAGCCAAGAGACTGGCTTTGCAGGAAATACTAAAGGGAGTTCCACACAGTGAAAAGAAAAGACAGGAGAGAGGCTTGGAAGAGAGTCTAGAAAGGAAGATTATATCAGTAAAAGTAACTATAAGTGTAAAAAATAAAATATGGTGAAAATAAAATATGACAGATAAAACCCAAAGGCCAAAATGGGTGAAATAAGAACTGCCTTTACAGCAATAACATTGAATGTTAATGGATTAAACTCCTCAATCAAAAGACACGGATTAGTGGAATGGATAAAAAAATATGAGTCATTTACATACTGTCTAAAAGAGACTCACCTTAGACCCAAGGGTACCAATAGATTTAAAGTGAAAGGCTGGAAAAAGATATTCCACACATGCAGTAACAAAAAAAAAAAAAAAAAAAAAGAAACGCTGGAGTAGCTATACTTATATTGGATGAAATAGCCTTTATTTTTTTTTTTATCTTTTTGTTCATGTTGGTGACAAAAGTAATAAATGCTTGTTGTAAAACATTTGATAATATAGAAGGGAAGAAAGTAAATAAGTGAAATTTTGTTTTATACACCAATCTCTCTATAATAACTGCTAACAATAAAATTATATGTTAATGACATTTTTTTTTGTTGTTTTGTTTTGTTTTCTTTTTATTTTTATTTTTTATTGTAAGCAAAACTGCTTTAGAGACAAGGAAGGACATTATATATTAATAACAGGGGCAATTCACCAAGAAGAAACAATAATCATAAATGTATATGCACCTAACCAGGATGCCCCAAGATACAGGAGGCAAACACTGGCAAAACAGAAGGAAGAAATAGATATCTCTACAATAATAGTGACTTCAATACACCATTCTCAGCATTGAATAGAACGTTTGGGTAGAGGATCAGTAAAGAAACAGAGAGGGAAGCAGATGTGGCTCAAGCAAGTGGGCTCCTGTCTACCACATAGGAGGTCCAGGGTTAGATTCCCAGGGCTTCCTGGTGAAAAGCAAGCTGGCCCACATGGCAAGCTGGCCCAAGCAGTGAGCTGGCCCACACGGAGAACTGGCCCACATGGAGTGCTGGCCCACGTGGAATGCTGGCCCACGTGGAGTGCTGGCCCATGGAGGAGTACCAGCACAGCAAGATGACACAACAAAAAGAGACACAGAAGAGAGACAATAAGAGACGCAGCAGAACAGGGAGTTGAGGTGGCACAAGAGATTGAGCAGTCTTTCTCCACTCCGGAAGTTCCCAGGATCAGTTCCCCATGCTGCCTAAAGAGAAAACAAGCGGACACAGAAGAACACATGGAGAGCAGAGAACAAGCACAAAACAATGAGGGGGGGGCGGATAAATAAATAATAAATAAATAGAAACAGAGAGCTTGAATAATATGGTAAATGGACAAAACCTAATAGACATATACAGAACATTTCACCCCAAAACAGCAGATTATACATTCTTTTCAAGTGCTCATGGATCTTTCTCCAGGATAAATAAACCATATGTTGGGTCACAAAGCAGATATCAATAAATTCAACAAGATTGAAATTATACAAAGTACTTTATCTGATCATAATGGAATAAAGTTGGAAATCAACAAAAGGTGGAAAAAAGGCAAAATTCACAAATATATGGAGACTAAACAACACACTCTTAAATAATCAGTGGGTCAAAGAAGAAATTTCAAGAGAAATCAATAATTATCTCGAGATGAATAAAAACCAGAACACAAAGTATCAGAACCTATGGGATACAGTGAAAGCAGTGCTGAGAGGGAAATTTATAGCCCTCAATGCTTACATTAAAAAAGAAGGGGAAGCAGCTGTGGCTCAATCAGTAGGGCTCCCGTTTACCATATGGGAGGCCCCGGGTTCGGTTCCCGGGGCCTCCTGGTGAAGGCAAGCCCGCCCGCACAGCGTGGTTAGCTGACCTAGTGAGCACAAGCAGCAAGGGGGGGATAAATGAATAAATAAATAAAAATCTTTAAAAAAAAAAAAAAAAAAAAGAAGGGGGAGGCAGATGTGGCTTAAGCAATTGGGCTCCCATCTACCATATGGGAGGTTCTGGGTTCGTTTCCCAGGGCCTCCTGGTGAAAGCGAGCTGACCCACATAGAGAGCTGGCCCGTGCAGAGAGTTAGCCTGCATGAAGAGCTGGCCAAAGCAGAGAGCCGGCACAACAAAAAAAGACAAAGAGGAGAGAAAATGGGAGACACAACAAACCAGGGAGCTGAGGTAGCTCAAGCAATTGAGTGCCTCTCTCCCACATTGGAGGTCCCAGAATCAGTTCCTACTGTCTCCTAAAGAGAAGACAAGAAAAGAAGACAAGCAGACACAGAGAACACACAGCAAATGGACACAGAGAGCAAGACAGCAGGCACACTCACAAAAAAAAAAAAAAAGGGGGAGAAATAAATAAATAAAACAAATCTAAAAAAAAAGAAGGGAAACAAATGTGGCTCAAGCAGTTGGGCACCTGCCTACCACATAGGAGGTACCAGGTTCAGCTCCCAGTACTTCCTAAAGAAAACGAGCTAGACAGTGAGCTGACATGATGGGCTGGCACAGCAAGCTGTCACAACAAGATGATGCAACAAGGAGACACAATGGGAGACACAACAAGCAGGAAGTGGATGTGGCTCAAGCCATTGGGCACCTCTCTCCCACATGGGACGTCCCAGGTTCAGTTTCTGGTGCCTCCTAAAAAGAAGAAAAGCAGACACAGAGAGCACATAATGAACAGACACAGAGAGCAGACAGTGAGTGCAAACAATGGGGGGGGCACAAAAATACATAAATAAAATAATTTAAAAAGAGAAGAAAAAGAAAGAGGTCAAATCAATGACCTATCTACACAGCTGGAGGAACTACAAAAAGAACAGCATACTAATCCCAAAACAAGTAAAAGGAATGAAAAAACAAAGGTCAGAGCAGAAATAAATGAAATTGAAAACACAAAAACAAAAGAAAGAATTAACAAAACCAAAAGTTGGTTCTTCAAAAAGATTAGCAAAATCAACAAACCCTTAGCTAGACTGACAAAAAAAAAAAAAGAGAGAGAGAGAAGATGCAATTAAATGAAATAAAAAATGAAAACAGGGACATTACTACTGACTCCACAGAAATAAAGATCATAAGAGGATACTATGAACAACTGTACACCAACAAACTAGATAATGTAGATGAAATTGAAAAATTCCTAGGAACATATGAACAACCTACACTGATCCTAGAAGAAATAGAAGACCTCAACAAATCAATCACAAGTAAAGAAATTGAAATAGTCATTAAACTCCCCAAAATGAAAAGTCCCGGACCAGAAGATTTCACAGGTGAGTTCTAGCACACATTCAAAGAAGATTTAATACCAATCTAGCTCCAGCTCTTACAAAAAGCTGAACAAGAAGGAAAGCTACCAAACTCATTCTATGAAGCCAATAGCACCCTAATAACAAAGCCAGGTAAAGATATTACGAAAAAGGAAAAGAACAAACCCATTTCCCTAGTGAATACAGATGCAAAAATCCTCAACAAAATACTTGCTAATCGAATCCAATAACACATTAAAAGAATTATTCATCATGATCAAGTGGGTTTTATACCAGGCATGCAAGGGTGGTTCAACACAAGAAAATCAATCAGCATAATAAACCACATTAATAAATCAAAGAATAAAAGTCATATGATCCTATCAATTGGTTCAAAAAAGGCATTTGACAAAATACAGCATCCTTTCTTGATAAAAATACTGCAAAAGATAGGAACTGAAGGAGACTTTCTTAACATGATAAAGGCTATATATGAAAAACCCACAGCTTACATTGTACTCAATGGTGAAAGACTTAAAGCTTTCCCACTGAGATAAGGAAAAAGACGAGGATGCCCACTGTCACCACTGTTGTTCAATATAGTGCTAGGGATTCTAGCTGGAGCAATCAGGCAAGAAAAAAAAAGGCATCCAAATCAAAAAGGAAGAAGTAAAACTTTCACTATTCACAGATGATATGATCCTATACCTAGAACGTCCAAAAAAAATCTAAATAAACAATAAAGCTGCTACAGCAAATAATTTTAATAAGTGTCAGGATACAAGCTCAATATGCAAAAATCAGTGGTATTCACTAGTAATGCACAATCTGAGGAAGAAGTCAGGGGAAAATTTTCATTTACAATAGTCACAAAAAGAATCAAATATTTAGAAATAAACTTAAGCAAGGATGTAAAGCACTTGTATTCAGAGAACTGCAATGCATTATTAAATGAAATTTTAAAAGACCTTAATAACTGGAAGAAAATTCCATGGTCATGGATTGAAAGACTAAATATCATTAAGATGTCAATTCTACCCAAACTGATATACAGATTCAATGCAATGCCAATAAAAATTCTACCAGCATTTTTTAAACAAATGGAAAACACAATTATCAAATTTATTTGGAAGGGCAAGGGGCCCCAAATAGCCAGAAACATCTTAAAAAGGGAAAGCGAAGTTGGAGGATTCAAACTTCCGGACTTTAAATCATATTACCTAGCTACAGTGGTAAAAACAGCATATTACTGGCAAAAAGTAGACACATACACCAATTGATCCAAACCAATGGTTCAGAAACAGATGCTCAATATCTATGGTCAAGCGATTTTTGATAAGCCTTTCAAACCCACCCAGCTGGGACAGAACAGTCTATTCAACAAATGGTTCTGGGAGAACTTGATATCCATATCCAAAAGGAAGAAAGAGGACCTCTATCTCACACCATATACAAAAACTAACTCAAAATAGATCAAAGACCTAAATATAAAAGCTAGAGCCATAAACCTCCTAGAAGAAAATGTAGGAAAACATCTTCAAGACCTGGTGGTAGATGATGCATTCTTTTTTTTTTTTTAAGATTTATTTATTTCTCCCCCTCCCCCCTCATTTTTTGTGCTCGCTGTCTGCTCCCTGTGTGTTCTTCTGTGTCTGCTTGTTTTCTCTTTAGGCAGCACCAGGAACCTATACTGGGACCTTCCAGAGTAGGAGAAAGGCGCTGAATCTCTGGCACCACCTCAGCTCTCTGGTCTGCCGCATCTCCTATTGTCTCTTTTCTGTGTCTCTTTTTGTTGTGTCATCTTGCTGCACCAGCACTCCTCATGGGCCAGCTCTCCGCTTGGGCCAGCTCACCACACAGGCCAGCTTGCTTTACATCAGGAGACTCCAGGAATCGAACCCTGGATCTCCTATATGGTAGACGGGAGCCCAATCACTTGAGCCATATCTGCTTCCCCGTGATGCATTCTTCTTTTTTTTTTTTTTTTAAGATTTATTTATTTACTTACTTTATTCATTTAACACCCCCGCCACTTGCTGTCTGTGTCCATTCCATGGGCGATTTTCTGTGTCTGTTTCCTACCCTCTCTTCTCATCTTTCTCCTCAAGTCTTCACCAGGATTTGATACTGGGAACCTCCAATATGAGAGAGAGGCATTCTGCCACCTGTGCCACCTCAGTTCCTGGTTTTCGGCGCATCTCGTCTTGGCTCTCCCCTGTGTCTCTCTCCTGCTGCATCTTCATCTTGCTGCATAATTCAGCGGGGCCTGGCTCACCGCACAGACCTGACCCCTGCCCCCCGCATGCCTTCTATAATTTTATTTTACCCAGAGGTCCCGGGGATGGAACTCAAGTCCCTTCATATGGCAGACAGATGCCCAACCACTTGAGCCACATCCGTCCCCACCGGTGATGCATTCTTAAACCTTACACTGAAAGCACAAGCAATGAAAGAAAACATGGATAAATGGGATTTCCTGAAATTTAAAAACTTTTGTGATTCAAAGGACTTCGTCAAGAAGGTAAAAAGACAGTCCACTTAATGGGAGAAAATATTTGGAAACCACATACTCTATAAGGGTTTGATTTCCATTCCATATAAAGAGATCATACAACTCAACAATAGAAGAGCAAGCAATCCAATTTTTTTTAAATGGGCAAAATTTTAAATAGGCACTTCTCCAAAGAGGAAATACAAATGACCAAAAAGCACATGAAAACAATGTTCCATATAACTATTAGGGAAATGCAAATCAAAATGACAATGAGGTATCAATTCACACCGCATAGAATGGCCACTATTTTTAAAAAAACAGAAAACAATAAATGCTGGAGAGGATGTGGAGAAATAGGAACACTCCTTTACTGTTGGTGGGATTGTAAAATAGTGCAGCCTCTGTGGAAGACAGTTTGACAGTTCCTCAGGAAGCTAAATATAGAACTGCCATATGTGCCAGCAATTCCTCTACTACCAATACATCTAGAAAAACTGAAAACTGTGACACGAACAGACATCTGCACTCCAATGTTCATAGCGGTGTTATTCACAATTGTCAAAAGGTAGAAACAACCCAAGTGTCCATCAACCAATGAATGGATAAACAAAATGTGATATATACATATGCTGGAATACTATGCTGCAGTAAGAAGAAATGAAATTGGGACACACATGATAACATGGACGAACCCTGAAGACATTAGGCTAAGTGAAGTAAGCCAGACACAAAAGGACACATATTGCAGAGTCTCACTAATATGAACTAAATACGAAGAATAAACTCATGGAGTTAAAACCTAGAGCAGGGGTTCTTAGTAAGGGGTCCATGAGCTTGAACTGAAATTAAAAAAAAAAAAAAAAAAAAACATTATTCTTGTGGGAACATGTTGGTACAGGTGTGATATATTTATTAAATAATACACAGTATAGCATGGACTTAGTAAAGGGTCCATGGTTTTCACCTGACTGGCCAAAAGGTCCACAGAACAAAAAAGGTTAAGAATCCTTGACCAAGAATATAGGTTATTAGGAGACAAGAGAAGGGCTGAGGAGAACTACTGATGCTTAATGTATGTATAAGTTTTCATTAACTTAACTGTAAAAGTATGGAAATGGATAGAGTTGATGGTAACACATTATAGTGACTAGCGGCTGGTTTATAAATGGGAATGTGACTGGAAAGGGTAGTCCAGGGATGTAAATGTCATTTGAAAGAATAATCTAGGGTAGGGGTTCTTAACCTTTTTTGTTCCACAGACCCATTTGCCAGTCAGGTGAAAAACCACCTCACTAAGTCCACACTATACTGTGTATTATTTAATAAATATATCACACCTGCACCAATACATCCTCACAAGAATAATGTTTTTTTGAATTTCAATTAAAGCTCACAGACCTCTTGTTAAGAACCCCTGATCTAGGGACTGAATAACACAGTGAACCCAGAAGTGGATGAGAATTGTGGTTGATAATACAAATGCGAGAATGTCCTTCTGTGAACTAGAACGGATGTATGTCACTATTGCAGAGTGGTGGCAATGTGGAGAAGCATGTCCAATGTAACCTATGGACTATAGTTAACAGCAATACTGTAATATTTTTGCATCAATGCCAAAGATATACTGTGTTAATAATAGGAGGGTATGGAAAAAAATATGCCAAATGTACACTAGGGACCATAGTTAGTGATAATAATCTGATGATATTATCTCATAATCTGTAACAAATGTTTCACTACAGTGTGAAGAGGTGTTGTATGGGAATTTTACACATGTGCATGATTGTTTTATAAGTTCACAACTTCAGTAATAAAAATATATTTTTAAAAAGATTTTTAAAAAACAGTACTAGCAAACCAAGTCCATCAATGTATTGAACACATTATAAAATATGGGCAAATTTATTAAATTAGTTATTATAATGAATTAACAAATTAACATAATTAAATCAGTGTTGAATTGGTATAGGGATAGTCAATTCTCCCAATGGAACAAAATTAAGAACCCCAAAACAGACAGACCTATTCATTTATGGAAACAATATATAATAGAGTGGACATTTCAGATCAATGGGGAAATGCTAGATTATACAATAAATGATATTCAATAATTAGTTATCCATATGAATATAATTCTATTCAAAAATGGTTATCCATTTGAAATAAATTAAAATTCTAGCTCTACCTCATTCCTAACATTAAAATTATATCAATTCCAAATGGATTAAAAACTTAAATGTGAAGGTGAAGAGGCTGTGGCTGGAGCAATTGAGCTCCCGTTTACCATATGAAGGACCCAGTTTGATCCCCAGGACCTCCTGTTGCCCAGAGAGGCACAGACCTGGTGCAGTGAAGTGACGCACCAAAAAGACGATGACACAACCAGATAGGAAAAAAAAAAAAAAACACTTAAATGTGAAAGACAAAACCATAAAAATCTTAGAAGACAATTTAGGAGAATACTTATAAACTTAGGTAGGAAAGCACAAAAAGCAAAACTCTTAAGTGAAAACACTGATAAAATTTAATATGTTAAAATTAAGAAAGTATATTTTGTTAACTCACAACTTCTCAAATTTAAAAAAAAAAATTTAACACTTAAGAAAACAAAAACATACACCTGAAACTGGGAAAAGCTATTTGCAACAATTATTAAGGACAAAGGTTATATCCAGAATGTACACAAGTATCTAGAACATTAAAAAATAAAACTCCTAAAACCATTACAAAAAGCAAAAAAAAAAAGGGTAACATGAAAAGGTATTTCAAAAATGAAGAAAAGATGTTCAGCCTTACTGGAAACAGGGAAATGCAAAATAAAACACCAATTTATACCCATCAGATAGACAAAAAAAATTTTTAAGGTGAATAATAACAAATATTGATGTAGATGAGTAGCTATAGGAACTCATCCAGTGCTGTTAGGAATATAACTTATACAACCATTTTGGATAACAATTTAGCATTATTTGATAAAACTGAAGGTGTGTATACCTTAGGATCCAGAATTCCACTCCTTATCATGTATCCTAGAGAAATTTTGAATTGTGATCTGGGGACAGGTACAAGATGTTCATAGCATCATTGTTTATAGTAACGAGAAAATGGACACAACTCAAATGTCCATCAACAGAAGAATGGGTTTTAAAATTTGTGGATTTGTGTATTCTTACAATGGAACACTATATACCTGTGAAACTGAGTGAACTCTAGCCACATCATCAAGGCTGAATATCATAAACATAATGTTGAGCAAAAGAACAAGTCACAGAATAGTATTTACCATATGATTCAATTTATAAAAAGCTCAAAGGCAAAAAAAGTAAGCAATATAGTGCATAGGAATCTACATCTGTATGTGTAGAACTCCAAAGAAAAGCAGGGGAATTTTTAACATAAAAATTATAATAGTAGTTTCCTCTGGATGGGAGGTTGAAAATGGGATCAGGGAGGTATACACGGTCCACACAGGCAGATTTCTAAGGTGCTGGTAATTTTCTGTTTACTAAGCTGGGTGATAAGTGCATGAATGTTTGAAGTATTATTAATACTTATAATTTTCACATATATTAGAAACATTCTTTTGTTTATATTCAATATCCAATAAAAAGAATAAAAGGAAGGGAATAAATATATGCATATATTATCATCCATGCTTAAAATATTTCTGAAAAAAACAACACATTTCTGTCGTTTCAAGCCACGTACTTTGTTCCAGCATCCCTAGGAAACCAAGACAACGGGATTCTCCTTCCCTCAGGGATTTGCCAAATTCTTGACAACAGGCAGTTTCCTCCATCATCGGCGAGAGATTGTAGCTTAGT
Organism: Tolypeutes matacus; assembly: GCA_026826555.1. Classification (NCBI taxonomy): domain Eukaryota; kingdom Metazoa; phylum Chordata; class Mammalia; order Cingulata; family Chlamyphoridae; genus Tolypeutes; species Tolypeutes matacus. Next base: position 5,696,991 of record JAKSZT010054395.1, read on the forward strand.
GGCTATTTGAACCTTCACTCGGGTGTCTGGGTACCATTTGGGTTCAAATATTGGATTCTCAGCTTAGTGGCCGTGTTACCATGAGCAAGTTTTTTACTTGAATTTTTTGATTTCTAACATGCACACAAAATGTGCACTCATCCACATACATTCTGCTGAATTTTCACAAACTGAACACACCCATACAATCAGCTCCCAGATGGAGAAAGAGAACAGTCTCAGCGCCACCCCCACCCCCCGGAAAACCCCTGGTTTCCCCTCCCAGCTCTTGCCCCCAAAGTAACCACAACTCTGACTTCTGGTACCTCAGAATAGTTAGGTCTATTTTGTATTTTAAATCAGGGGTTGGCAAACTTTTTCTATAAAGTCCTGGATAGTAAATATTTTAGACATTGAGGGCTGTACAGTCTCTGTCCCAACTAACTGTCCTTCTAGTATGAAAGCAGCCTAGACGATACATGAATGAGGGAGCGTGGTTGAGTTTAATAAAAACCTTTTGTGGACACCAAGCACACGTGCGCGCGCACACACACACACACACACAATAATTGTTAACAGTGATTGATTCCTGGGAAGGGAATGGAAGTTTGGAGGAGAAGGAAGAAGTGTGTGTGTGTGTGTATGTGTGTGTGTGTGTGAATATACAAATTTTTGTTGTGTTTATGTATTAATTTTCTCATTTTTATTATGTAATATTTCATATATACAAAAGACTAGATAAACAATGTATATATAAGGCATAAAGAATAGTAAAATTAGGGGAAACAGATGTGGCTCAAGCAGTTAAGCACCTGCCTCCCACATGGAGGTCCAGGGTTCAGTCCCCGTGCCTCCTGAAAAAACAAAAACAAACAACAAACAAAACAAATGATTTATCCAACTTAGGGAAGCCGATGTGGCCCAGTGGTTGAGTGCTGGCTTCCCACATATGAGGTCCCAGGTTCAATCACCGGCACCCAGTACTTCCAAATAATAATAATAATAATAATACCCAGATACCTACTTCATGAAATAGAATGTTAACAATATTTTTGAAGCCTTCCTGTGTAACCCACCCCAACTGCATACCTACCCTCTCTCCTCCTCCCCAGAGGCAATCTACCTCCATGACTGGGTTGTGATAAGAACCAAATTAGAAAATAGATGTGAAAATGCTTAAGTTAATTCTTGTATTCACTCAAAACCCATATGCTAATTGTGTGTTACATATGTCAAAATGTGTGCTTGGTGTCATAACCAAGGGCAGCGGGCTAGAAATATAAAGATGAGTAAAACATTCATTTGCAAAATGGGATTTCCTCCATCCCTGCTCTCCTCTACCTTGCCCTCGTGCCAGGCCATCCTTCCTGTGGCCATTTGAGATTATTTTATGAATCCCCAAAAGAGAAAGTTTACATTTGTAAACTAATCTATTCCTGTGGGTGTGATATCCTTTGTTTGAATTATATCATGGGGCATGATTCACGTAAGTCTCCACTCTCTTGCTGGGTCTGATATAAAGGAGACACAGAGACTCAGACAGAAAGGGGAAAAGGGAGCTGGCATATTTAATTCTGCAATGTGAGAGAGAGGATCGCTTAAGCATGAAGGCCTGAAGAGGCTGGGCTCACGGAGCAGCTCAAGAGAAGACCATCCCTGCTATATCCCTGATAGCTTACAGCTGAACTTGGAAGAAAGCGGACCAGCCGAGACTGATCTAGGAGGCCCAGAAAGAGACAAGCCCTTTGCCTGATTGCTTACAGGTGAGGTCCAAGAGATACTAGACTCTGGAGGGGAAGGCAGAGACCTCCACAGAGATTGGCAGCCATCTTGCTTCACAACATGGCAAACAACACCAGGATCAACAGTAACTGACTTTGGTGAGGAAGTGTCTCTGCTGATGCCTTGATTTGGACATTTCATGGCCTTGGAACTGTAAGCTTTTACCCCAAATAAATACCCTTTATAAAAGACAACACATTTCTGGTACTTTGCATCGGCAGCCCTTTGGCAAGCTAAAACATTTCCCAAAGGAGATTCTTTAGTAAAATTGGGGAACGAAAGGTGAGACAGAGATTCTGTTAGCATAACTAATCAATGGTATATGTTCACTACAAAAGGAATGAAATTCTGATACATGCTACAACATGGATCAAACTTGGAGACATCATGTTGAATGAAATAAGCCAGACACAAAAAGACAAATAATGTATGATCTCACTATATGAAATACCTAGAATAAACAAATTCATAGAGACAACTAGTAGATTACAGGTTACCAGAGGCAATGGGTGAGAGGAATGGGAAGTTATTGCTTAGTGGATGCAGATTTTCTGTTTGAGGTGATGACAAAGTTTAGGTAATGGGTGATAGTTGTGGGAACACAATATTGTGAATGCAATTAATACCACTGAATTGTATACTTGAAAGTCGTTAAAATGGGAAATTATGAGTTATATATATGTTACTACAATAAAAAGTTTTTTTTTTTTAAATAGGGTCAACATTTACCAAGAGGAAAAATTTATACTGTAGATATTTCAATTGAAGGACCAAACTTCGTTCCAATGGTGCATTGGAGCCACTGAGCCTAATGCCACCAGTCCAGGAAGAAAGTGAAATAGACCTAACTGATTAACCAGGAGTGGGAACCCTGGGAAAGAGAACAGGGATAGAAAGAATTAGGAGAGAGGGAAACCAGTTAGGGAAAATATTCAGAAAAACAGAAATCACTCAAGGTATATCAAATACAAGGGATTTAATACAAGGGATTCATTACACTGATGATGGAAGAGCTGAGAAGCCAAACAAGAAATAAGCCACAAAGACAAACCACTGCCACCCCTAGGGCTGGAGAGTAGTCATCAAAAAGGAGCCATTGGAAGTTTGTGTTTTAAGATACTCATTGGGGAACAGGAGACACTTGAGATTGACTCACAGCAGCCCCTTTAAACAAATATGGCTACTCTAAAAATCTCACTTCCTGGCTTAAAAATTTCTGTTGGTTCTCTGTTGAGTAAATGATAAAATCCAAATCCAACTTGCAACAAGACCCTTCACAAGCCCCAGCTGTCTTCTTGAGCTGTGCACCCTCACCCCTGCCAGGTGGGCCACTCAGGCCATAGTGCCTTGGCACGTTTATTCACTCTTTTTGCTTCTATATCCTTCCCCCATCCTCATCTTCACCTGCCCAACTCTATCTCATCCTTCACCTGGATGTTACCTCCTGGGTGACACCTTCAGTGATGAACTCCCTGTCCCTAAGCAGCTACTCATCCTCTACTCTCACAGCCTTCTTTAGAGCTCTAAAATAACATGTGTCTGTCATTTTCCTCAGATTAAGAACAGGGACCATTTCTTTTAACCCTGTGGCCACCAAGATGCCTAGCATAGAGTGGACAGTGGATAGCTATGCAAATAGGAAGCTTTCCATGCTGCAAATCACTTTCTACCCTTGTTTCTAAGAGCTTCAGGAGCAACTTTCCATAGCCAAATCCCAAGAAGGCCTCTGGTAGCTTGGAGCTATGTACCCCCCACCCCCATCCCCTATCAAAAAAAAAAAAAAAAACATGTTCTTAAACTTAATCCATTCTTGTGGGTGTGAACCCATTGTAAATAGAGCCTTTTCATAAGGTTACTTCAGTTAGAGTATGGCCCAATTGACTAAGGATGGGTCTTAATCCCATTACTGAAGGCCTTATAGAGAAAGCCACCAGGAGCAGCCAAAAGCTGGAAGTCAACAGAACCTGGAATAGAAAAGAGAAACCAGGGAAGGCTTCCACATGCATTGCCATGTGAAAGAAAAGCCAAGGACCAAGGATTGTGGGCAGCCAGTCCCAGAAGACCACAGTCATCTGGGAGAAAACATCTCCCTGATGACACCTTGATTTTCTACCTCTCTTAGACTCAAAACCATAAGCCAATAAGTTCCCATTGTTTAAGCCAACCCATCACATGGTATTTGTTTTGGCAGCTAGGAAACTAAAACAGGGCACTTGACCTCAATCAGGAAGCCCAAGGCATGGATAATGAGAGTTCTCTAGGCCCACAGGAAACAGCCCCACAGAAAGGATGGTGTTCTCACAAAGGAATAGTCCGGGACACACCCCTGGGAGCCACTTGTCAAAACTTTCCCCCATGGATATCCCAAAAGAAAATGTTGTGGGGAAGTGCAGAAACTGTTTCATTTCTATTTAATAGATAATCACAGAGTAGAAATGAAAGGGTAAGAAACGAAGAGCAGGAGAGTGGGCGAAGAGAGCAAGGGAGAGAGGGTGAGCTAACCAATGCCAGGCTCCACTGCCTACTTGCCCACATCTCCTACTATTCCCAGCTACTTGAAAAATCATCCCAGCCAATCCCCTTCTCCTTTCCCATTAATCTGTCTAGCTGGGTGCTCCACTGTGACTTAGTTTCCCAGGCTGCTATGACAAATATCACACAATGGGTTGGCTTAAGCAATGAGAAACTTAAATATAGATAGATAGATAGATAGATAGATAGATAGATAGATAGATAGATA
>JAKSZT010054395.1:5701501-5860603 GCA_026826555.1 Tolypeutes matacus
ATAGATAGATAGATAGATAGATAGATAGATAGATAGATAGATAGATAGATAGAGATACACAATAAAAATTTCTTAAATATGAATAACATGTCTAATACATAATTCAATCTACCACAAACTGCTAACCTAAAACATAAAGGAAAATTTGGTTCCATCAAAAATAAAAAAGGAGTAAGTAGGTGTAGCTCAGTGATTGAGCACTGCTTCGCATGTAAAAACTAAAATAAAATAAATAAAAAGGAAAAATATGTGACTTTACTAAGATATTTACAATATCTATAAATATCTATTTTGTCCATTTTAATTCCTATATTACATTAAGTCGTATTAATTTTGTGCTGGCAAATGAGAATAGTCATTTTGGGTTTCTATTTTCTCTATAACCAGCAATTTTCAACAAATCAGTCCAGTTCTTTCCTCAGATTCTTTGAAAAATATTCTCAAAATAAGATGGCTTATCTTTCCATTTTAAATTTAAATTGTCTGAAGCATCTTCTCCTTTATTCAGCTGTTTACTTCAATGTTCAGCATCTGCAGAATTCTAGTCCCAGAGTTAAATCAGCCTGGAGAGTTCTAATTTCTTGAACTCTCAGTTCCTGGCCTGATTCCTGCCCTCAAGGAAACATAATGCTGCTTCTGGACTCTTTCTAAACCACACAAGGACTGTTGTGTAAGGATATTTCGGTGATGAGAGTTTATGACTTAGAACTTTTGAACTTCCACGCTCTAGTATCTGTTCTTATACTATGTCTCCGTAGGAGTTTAGGTCACTCCAGTTTCTCCCTACTATACTTTATAGAAAACTGGATCAGAGGATTGATATGACAAATAGTGTTTGCAAGCAAAGTGCTGTTCAATGTAAGATCATGAGAAGATATTTTAGGGAAGGGGAGAGAAGGGTTAATTAATATTTGGGAGCCAAACAGAAATTAGCAGAATTTTAATTGAGTACCTACTATATGTCAAGCAATTTTACATATACTCTCTCATTTAACCTTTCAAGTAACCCTGTGATCTAGAAATTAATTCATTTATCTCTACCTTAAATGAGAAAACTGAGGTTCAGAAGGCTTAAGTCCCTTACCCAACAGTCCCACTGCTAGTGAGTGCTACAGGATGTGAGCTCAGGTCTTTTGATTCCTTTCAGAATTCTTTTCACAATGTCTCTTTTTATTGAAAAGATTAGCATATCCCACAGTTGAAATTTGTCATCAATTACCCATGACCCACTTTTTAATATAAACCTTAGTAAGATACAATTTTATTCTAATAACAATCTCAAAAGATTACCTTTTCTAGAAAAATGAAATTTAAAGATCTCCCCTATTCTTTGGATAGTCTCACTTGAGCAAACTTTATGGAGGCTGATGCTGTTCCCAGGGTGCTTAAAAAACAGAAATAAACCCCTACCTAATGTAGACAATTCAATGCCCCCCCTTCATTTGGACTAAATGGGGCTCTTTTACTGAGGAAGCTGCTAATATGGCATCAGGCTATTAATGGGAAAAGCATTTACTTTAGATTAAGAAGAGTGTAAGGTGGAGTGGGGGCCCTCTATGACTGGCTATTAGGGATGTTAATTAAATATTTATAATGTCTAAATTAGCATAGTGAAAGCTCAATTCATCAATTTGTTCTGGTCTTTTTGTAAGGGGAAAAAAAATAACTCCAAATGCTCTGAAGAAAGATGCTATGCATGGGTCAATAGAAAGATGACTGAACAATTTATTAAGATTCTGTGGTAAACTTATTTTGATTTTATTTGAAGGTACCTGTTGCTGCACCTTACCTTAAAGACCATTTACCACAGTCAATATACTGGAGAGCCATGCATTATTCATTGTTATCCAATGAAAAATTTGCTAAGGTGCTTCAGTGCTGAGTTGTCTGATTGATTAATTGATTACTTGATAGTTAGTTCCAAAAGTAGGGAGTAGATTTAATGTTGAGAACTGGGTGCTGGAAGCCAGAAGCCTTGGGTCCTTCTTCTATTACTAACTAGACTGCTGAAGGATCTAGCTTTCCAAGCCTTGAAATGATATGTTGCTAATAAAGCTGTTTTCAGGCTTCCTGGTTAATAATTGAGAGGAATAGTTGGATCTTCTATTGAAAACTGCTAAGTATGTGGCTACTTTCCCCTGGGGCTGGGGAAGCCAAGCACATTATGCCTAAATGCCCACAGACTGTGGGTGCTTAATGAATGTATTTTATGAATTCCATTAGTTACAATTATTTTTTCACCTAATTTTATTATGGGAAAGTGTCAAAACAGAAAGGCCAACTGTCCAAACTATACTCAAGTGCAGATGAGGCTGGCTAGAATGGAGATTTTTCATCACCAACAACCCTTCAAATGGAGTTGTCTGCAGCTGGCTGAAGTTCATTACTGCCTCACACACTTTTGGGTAAGCAATCTTAATTATGGGGGGCAGGGAGTCTGGATTTTTTTACTGACACACTCTCTTCACATTGGCCCACTAGATTCACAGTCATATTAAACCAGAATACTTGTCCCCCAGAAGTGAAAATTAAAACTTTATGAAGACCTTTCAGTTTGTTTTGGCAATAATGAACTGTTTGCTTTCATCTTACAGGTATGTCCTTTGCTTTTCTTATGGACATGTGGCCAGAAATAGAATTTTGACCTTATTTATGTGGGTATATATGATCCCCCTCCCTTTCTTTCCTCCTTTGGACAAGCTGGCCTTCCCCAGAGGGAGGACTGGTGCGAAAGGGTTAAAGGTTCTCTGGTCAAAATGGCCCAACAGAAGGAGCCCGGCCCGGAGCTGAAATCTAAGTGCTAATGACCGCTGCCCTTCACCCCGCTGCTGTCCACCGGCCGGACCTGCGGCCGGGTGGGGGCCGAGGCTGGGAAGGGGCACAATGTTCTGCATTTAACATTTGAACTTCTTCTATCAGAGGCAGCAGGCCGTTTTGTCCTGAGGTCGCTGACCCCGGCTCCCCCATCAGCTGCCCTGAAACCTTAATTGAATGACAGATGGTCATCTTCGGGGGCGCCAGAAGCTAAGGGCGACAGCGGCGCGGGGGCTGCGGCCTCCAGCCCCCGAGGTTTTGCCCGGGCCCTGCCAGCGAGGGGCGGGTGGTCGAGGCAGTAGGTGGCCCGCGGAGTCTGCTCGGCCCGCGGGCGCGGCGAGGTCTGAAGGCCTCGGCCAAACCCGCAGCCGCGCGCTCCAGGCGGAAAACCCCACCTAAGTAAGCGCCCTCGCGGGCGAGGGGTCGCCGGGTCCTAGCGCCCCGTCTAACTCTCCCGCCGCGGGCCCGACGCAGGGTGGGCCCAAGCTAGGCCTGCAGCAGGGCGGCCGCCCGGACAGTTGGGAGCGGCGGGCCGGCCTCTAGCCCCGAAAGACGCCGACGAGGGACAAAGCCTCTCCCATCCTAGACCGGAAGTCCTTATTCCAGCCTCCTCGGGGCCTGAGCGTCGAGGCCTGGAGTCTACACTGCCCAGGGCCAGCGCCCTTCCTGCCCGTATCCGGATCTGGCCTATCCGCTAAACACTGCGAGGCGGCCCGGAGGGGGCCCGAGCCCGCGCCGCACACCCAGCCGCATGAGGCCGGAGGCGCCACGAGCGCCTTCTCGTGAGCGCCGTTCCCGGCCGCGAGCCACCCAGGCCTAGCGGATCCCGGAGGCCCCCGCTGGGCCGCGCGCGGTCACCGCGCACCCATCCCGCTGCGAGGAGCTTTCAGGACTCCCGGGTAAAATAAAAGATGAGCGCCCCAAAAGGCCCCCGGAGCCACTGCGGCCCAGCCGCCCGCCTACCCTCTAGTGTCCTATTTCTTTAAAATAAAAGCTGCGAGCCCTACAATTACTGGGATTACAGTGAGCGGGTATTGATCTGCAGCCGGCATTGTAGGATCAAGCAGGCAGGCGGAGGCAAACATCGCCGCCCGCACCCCCGACGCCGCCACGTCTTGCAAAGCGCTGAAAAAAAAAGAAGCAGCAGCAGAAGAAAAAGAAAGAAAGAAAAGAAAAAACCACACAAAACCGTTTCTAAATGTTTGGTTTCAGGCGCATCATCAACACCTGCTGCAAAAGAATGACACCCCCCCGCCCCGGCCATGAACCTCCTCCCCTCCGCCCATGGGCCTCCTAGGCCTGAAACAGCCACGCTGCCACCTTCAGCTTTTTTTCTCTCTTTCTTTCTTTTTTTTCTTTAATTACTGAAGGGAAATATACACAGAAGAAGAAAAAAAAAGGAAAAAAAAAAAAAAAAAAAAAAACCTCCCTGGCAGGCGCGAGCGGGAGTGACGACAAGGCCGGCGAAGGCGGTAATGCAACCCTAATGCACAGATAGCTGACATCAACTTCCGTCAGGCAGCTCCTGGAGATCGAACCTTTCGATTGTAACTGGGACAATTTGCATAGTGATTCCCTTTCAGAGCTTTCCCGTGTCCATAACAAGCCCAAGCGGCTATTCAAATGCAAGTTGCGTCCCCAAATGCGAGACTGGCCTGACCAAAAAGAGCCACCCGGCGCTTGGGAGAGGCGAGACCCGCGCTCCAGTTCTCGTCCTTCTCTTTTCTCCTTTCTTCTCCCTTTCTCTTCTCCAGTTCCTGATTTAACTGGGAGCTGTTTGTTTATGGCTGCAAATGTGTGTGAGCGAGAGAGAGGGGGAACTGATCTTTGCCTGGATTTAAAGATGGAGCCGAAGGCGCTGGAGGGAATTTGGGTTCGTGTATTTGGCTCAGACCTTGTGCGCCGAGAGGGGCCTATGTGCACCGAGCCGGATGTCTTTCTTCCCCGCACCCCTAAACCCGCGACCTTGCAGAAATCCGCCGGCCCGGGAGCCGCCCGGCTCGCCCGCCTGCCGGGGGCGGGGCTGCGGGCGAAGGCTGCGGACGAAGGGGGCCACCCTGTCCCGGTCTTTGAAATAAAAGGTATCACCTGCGACGTCTGCTGATTATTTTGCTATACATTAAGATGTGGCTGTTGGTTGGGAGTGGGGGGCGAGGAGGACGGTTAAGACACTTGAGATTTGGTTTCTCCATTTCCCTATTTCTTTCTCTTTCGAAATTATGCAGATTGACTCTCGTTTCCCTCCCTCTTAGGGGGCAAATCCTCGGACGCGAACTTGATCGCATGTCACAGAGGCAACTTGCCATGAAATCCGCTAATGCGCCGCGACTCGCCCACCAGGGTAAGCCGGTCTCACAGGCGTATGAGGAGGTGGGGGTGGGGAAGAGTAGGCCGGGGCAGGGCCATGCTGGTCCCGAGCTAAGTTTGTGGTCACGCAAACCGGGTGGGAGCCGTAGGCGTGGGGCAGAGGGCAGCGGTCGCGTCACGGTCCAGGAGCCGAGCGGGGGCGCTCCCCTTCCAGCCTGCCCGCCGGGCCGTGGCCGCTAACAGGTCCTCCAGGCGAGTTTCAAGTAGCAAATGGAGGCGGGGTGGGGGGAAGATAACTCTCCCCACACCCCACCCCCGCTCAGCAGGGTGTAAATAACCTGGGCGTTCCAGCACCGATGGCCCATAGGCGAGCGCGCGACACTGGTTTGTGCACGGCTCTCCAGCCAGGCAGAGTGCGGCTGCTGAACGTCACCTGCATTTGTGCGAGACGTAGAAATGGAGCCAGCCAGATTCCCTCACCGAAAAGACCCCAAATTGGGACTTGTCTACACATCCCTAGGCTGATTCCCGTTTTCTATATCTCTCAGGTTACTCAGCTGTCTCTCCAAACCCAGCTCAAATCTGTTAAAGATAATCACAGTGCACTGACCTTGCAGCACTGACCGTTAACTCGGTGGCAGAACCAGTTCTTCTGATCAGAGGGCATTAAAACGGCCACTAAATTCGTGGCTTTTTTTTTAAGTGATAATTGGAGGTTTGTTTTACCCACAGATGCAGCCAAACACCCATTTCCAATTGTTCTTTGCTTATATCGGTTTCAGGGCGAAAGCTCTCTGGCCGTGAGCTTTTTCGTTGCCCCTGTTTTATGCAGACCACCCGAAATATTTCTCATATTTTTAAGTCTTGGTGTCTAAATATATAAATATATGTGTGTGTGTATGTATATATATATACTGTAGAATGCTTCTCCGATCTTTCACAGTAGGTTCCTTAGCGACCAGATATGTAGCAATGTAATTGGGATTAAATGGTGAGAAAAGCAGACTGGAAAGTACAAATAGACCAAATGGAAATTGAAAACAAATTGGACAGATGAAATGATTTTGAAAGGAGATGGGGGGATTAACTAGTCTAGAAAAAAAACAAGGTTAAGGTCTGAATTTACCAGTTTAATGGCCACAACAGAACAAATTCAAGGGAATTAAATCTATTTCATTCCCCATGTAGGTACAACCAAAGAATGTAGGTCCCCCTGAGCATCTCGGCCAAGTGTGCATTTTGAGGCATATCAAAGATGATCCAGCTCTGGGACATTTGCAAAACAACAAATTACAATCAGTTTGGTGAACTTTAGTCCTGATGGAAAACAATTTAAAATATTTTCTGCCTTTAAGGGGGAAAAAAAGAAAAATTTTAAAACCTGGTAGTTAAATTATAATTGCTTTCTAAGGGGTTAATTTGATGTAAATAATCACTCTCCTGTATGCCCTGTGGGAAGAAGGTAGAGGCCTAGGCAAAAAAGGAAGCACAGGGTTGGTGGTGACAGATGCCAGGTGGTTCTGAGGGGGGTGTTGGGAAGCTCTGAACCTAGCTTTGGGTTTGTTGCATCCCTCTTGCTCTCTTAAAACAGTAATTCAAGATGTAAGTAAAAGTGTTTTCATTTTTTATTGATCCCGCTAACATCTTTCATTATCCAGCATGTAGCCACAGCAAATTATTGCTCATTTGATACAGAGAATTCTATTGACCATCGCTTTCGTTGGAGAGAGATTTCTAACTACTCGGCCCACTCTGCAGTCAGTCAGAAGCCGAGGCTTAGTATGTTCCTCTCCTAAAACCGAACTAAACTGAGCTCTCTGCCTCAAGGAATTACTGGAGATGTGTTCATTCTGCCACGTAGACATACATAGTAATCTGCTTTTTACTCTGCCGGCTTTGCCCCCACTTGCCTTAAAGGTCGGTCCCTTTGGAACAGAGCTGCCTACTCGGAGGGCTGGACATCTGTTTGTCCGTCGTGGATCCCTCCTGGCAACTTTTTCCCAGCTCTGACCTGGGTTGGGGCAACGGAAATGACGCAGTGGAAGCCTGCTCTTCAATCCTGAGGCCAAAACTCCCCCCCCCCCCCCCCCCCCAAGGTCGCGCACTGAAAAAAATAAAAAAATTCCCCCCCCAAAAGTAAAAAAAAAAAAAAAAAAACTAAAATATTCAGATAAGTGATTTTATGGTCTGGATATAATTTCCTAAATTAAATTGCTATACCCCTGCCCCCAAATCAAGACCCGGCCTCATCAGAGTGGACTAACTACAGAGGCTGCAGTTCTGAGATCCGCTTCTTGTTCTCTCTTTAGTTGGTAATGGGCGTCCAGCCCGAAATGACAGGCCGGGCTACTCGGACACTCACGCCCGTATCAGTGAGGGGAAGAGGCCCTAGCCAAGAGAAGGTCTGACCTTTGACCTACTGGCCAGAGGCCTCCGGGTGCGCGAGGCTGGAGAGGGAGGCGGGCCAGGAGAAGAGGATGGAAAAAGAGCCCGGGAGGGGGAGGAGAGAGGTCGGGTCTGTTCCCCAGTAAGCTGGTGGCCGAATCTGCTTTCACGCTGCAAGGAGCTGGAGCTGCCCTACAGCAGAAGCCCCTGACAACCCAACCCTAAGGCTGCCTTCCCACTCCCCAAGTTGGCCTCGCCAAGGCTACCTGTAAGGACCCACGCGCCTTCGCCGGGAAAGGTGCCGGGACTGGAGAGTGCGCTGGCCTCGCACGAGAGGGGAGAAGAGAGAGCGAGAAGTCGACCCCGAAAGCAGGCGGAGGCTAATAGGGTGGAGCCCGGCAACTATTAGCCGTACCTCGGCTTCGGGCGGGGCGTGTCAGATATCCAAACAAGGGGTTCACGGCCGCTTCTCCTTAAGCCCTCGACCGCAAGAGGAGGCCAGGGCGACTTTGGAGGAGCCAAGCCCCAGGGGATGCCATGGAAGAGATGGGTTGATTGGGTTTTCATTCCCGCAACCTCCAGGCGATAAACCCTCTTGGTCCTAGAACAAAGGGAGGACCAATTAACTACTTTAACAAATGAGTCCGCGGCGTGCAGCGGCAGGCGCATTTAGTTCTAAGGGGTCGGGCTTGGTAGTTATTTTTCTAATCGTGCCGTTAAGTGTGTGAAGCTTTTCGCACTCTCTAGCGGGCCGCGCTCCGCGATCGAGCGTTTGGAAGCCACTTTGTTCCAGAACAGGACAGTGAATGGTGGGAGCGTGCGCTGCGCACGCTGGGCTCTCGTCCAAGATCAGCAGCCAGGACGCGAGAAGATTCTGACTCGGCTTGCTAGGTGGTGGGGAAGAGTGTGAAATGAGATGCCCACCGTGGATTTTTTGGGGGGTGGGGGTATCTTTTTTTTGTTTGTTTTTAACGTAGATAAATATCCCCCAGCGTCGGTGTAACCAGCCGGCGCCAAGTGAGGTCTACGAATGTCGGTACTGCCCACCACAATTAGAAAATCCGGCCCACCGAGGTTTCGGGAACCCCATTTTCCTGATTACAGCACAGACCCGCCCCAGACAGACAGCAGGTCCTCCACTCGCCCACCCAAACACACACGCGCACAACCACTCAGGGAGGGACGAGAGAAGTGCCTCGTAGAACTGAAGGTGGTGGCAGTACGGCGGGATGGGGATTTGGGAGATCGCAGCTGACAGAGCCAGAAAGACTGAAGGCTTCGGTGCCGCCCAAGTCCTACAATCTCCAAAGCCGCATGACCCTAAGAGTTATTTTAGGAAACAGGGCCTGGGACCCGGGATTGAGTTTGTTAGGGACAAGGGACAGATCGCCCAACATTTCTTTGGAACGAGGCAGAATTTATAACTACTCAGTTGGATTCACATTGCCACAAACTGGAGATCTGGACATTCTTCTCGCACACACGTCCTCCGACAGCGAGCTCCAGGGACCTTTGGCTCCGCCACTGCGCTTCCCAACCGCCCCTTCGGCCTCGAGATTTTGCCAGGCAAATGAAACGAGTAGAACTCGATAGTAAATTATTTTGTTCAGCCTTCTGTCTTTTTATGAAAATAAAAGACAACACTTTGTCATTTTTAATCACATAAGCAGACAATAAATCTAATTTCTATATTGATTTTTTTTCCAGAATCAAGTGATTTTTTGCAGTGTCTGTTGTCTTTCCTTTCCATGGAAGGGCCGTTTGCTGGTAGATTTCGTACAGATGAGGCTGCATCTACACGGGTTATCTGAAACATATATTTGTGGACTTTCAAGCCGGATAGCTGATAAAAGGGCTCTTCCTCAGTGCAGAGCCTAATTTAAATAATGGTATCAACTGGGCTACTCCTGGTGCCCTAGGATAAATTTATAGCTATGACCTCGGAAATTCACATTGTTTAAAAATATTTTTTCAAAATAAAATTAAATTTAAATTAAAAACAAGAACACAAAAATCTTGCTGATTTCGGAGGGCCCAGATAGCGCCGAGTACTAGATGTTGCCAAGGGGAAAGCATCCTCTGCGGGTTGCCAAGCCTGACACTAGGAATGGGAACCCAACTTTCCTCCAGGCCCCGCCTTGGACGGCTCCGAAGGCCCAGCTGAGAAGCCTCGGTGGATGTGGGTTACAGCCAAAGGCCCACAGTGGCTCAGGGTGCCTCCTCCGAACAGAACAGATTTATTTGATGCTGATGCCAAATGGAGTTGGCACCTTTCATATGAAAGCCTCGAGGCAGGAAGACGGGCCGGGCCGGGCTCCCACCTAGCCGTGGAAGGAAAGAAAGGAAAGGCGAGAATGGGGGAAGAAAGCAGTTGAGACGGAAAGAATAACGGCAGAGAAGTGGCAAGAAAGAAAGGAGGGAAGGAGAAAAGGGAAGAGAAAATAAACAGGAGAGGCGGGGAGGAAATGAAGGAAAGAAGAGAGAGTGAGAGAGAAATAAAACAGATGTTAACACAGTTTTTTTTTTAATACAAAATTATCCCATCCTTAGGAGCAAAACTCTTCTTGCCTAGTGAACCACCTAGGCCTTTCCTGCAGCTCCGGCAGGCCTCCCTACCTGAAACAGAACAAGTGACAGTCCTGAAGGTGTATTAAAATCCCCCCAACTTCTTCCAATCCAAAAGACCAGACTCGGGGTGCGCCGGCCCACGCTATCAACCCAAAGCCTCCACCCGCTGCCCTAATATGTGCCCCCACTACATGGCTGCCTAGCGAGCCAGGGACCCGCGCTCGGGGAGAGAATCTGGAGGCACAGAGCCCAGCAGAGGGAGATGGAACCTTGGGTCTGCGAGTGACCCTCGGGTTCTGACCTTTCCAGCTCTCCTCCGGGGTCAGGATTTAACTTTTCGCCTCCCCTTGCCTCCCCCTCCCCCACTTCCTTCTCAGCGGTCCTTGACTAGGAGAAAGGGAGAGCAGGTCGATATTTGGGGACTGGCGGGAGCCGGGGCGGGGGAGGGGGTGGCTGGCTTGTCGTCTGAGCGGAACCGCCCGGGTATCAGGCCCAGGATGATGCGTTCATCCCCCTCCCCCGGCCCGTTTTAAAACAAAACAAAACCGCTGGGGTACGGAGGAAGAGAATGGACCTCTTTCCCAATTTTCCTGCTTTGTTTTGAGCAGTTTTCTCTTTATCCGAAATTCCCCAACAGCCACCAGTCTCGGGATTTGAGAATCCCGGGAGCCCTGCCCCTATGGACCGGAGGCGACAGTGCAGAGCCGGACCGGGCCTTCCTCAAGCCTGAAGCGTTTGTCTTCTCTACAATACTGGGTGCCAAGAGAACCAGTGACGAAAGCGGATCAAAGTCCCAGGCCACCCAGCCCCGCTGAACCCCCTCCGGGTCTCCGCCGGGCCTTCCACCAACTTCCAAAAGCGTCTGCGATCCGCACCCCAGAGAACTCTCCAAATCAAGACCGGGGAAGGGGGGCGGCAAACCGGAGGCGGCCAAGGCGGGTGGAGCGCCCTCCGCCCTCAGCCCCCCGCGGCTTGAGGTTTTCGCGGTCTCCCCAGCTGGAGCCGGGGCCGCCAGGAGCCGAGAGCGTTAGGTTCAAATGCATCAAGTCTCTGAAGTCATTTATCCGGTTTCATAAATTATTTTCTTATTACACTTAAGCCCGATTCCTGCCCCCTTCCCGTTTTTATTGCGGGGTTTCAGCGGCTAAAAAGTTTCTAAGTCGGGTGGGCCGTTGTTTTCCTTTTTCCATCATTAACATCATTAATATAAGCTATCAATAACCCTGTCGTTCCGAGCCGAGTTTCACGGTATTGATCCACGCGGCTATTCATCTCTGCCATGCAAGACACGGAATAATTTTCGCATTACAGTAGCTTGGATTTGCTTTTAATTCATATTTAAAACTGCAACCGGCTCGGTGGAGCGCTCTGCGAAAGACTAGAGGCGCCTAATTAATAATAAGTTAGAAACGAAGGAAGGCACCGGCGAATAAATAATTAATACAGACATCTATGTCTCTTTGAATATTGCTCCTTTAAAAATTTAGACTTACCAGGACCATACTGTAAGTCTGCAATTTATATTGCGGGGATGATTTAAGAAAGCAATTTTTTTCCTTGAAGTACGATAGTAAATTATTTACAGTGTTTTGCAAACCTACGTTCCTTCATTAGCCAAACCCTCTGATTTGTTCCTTCCAGATGGAAAATACCAATTTTAAAAAAATAATCGTACAACAATCATAATAAATTCCCAACAAGAACCGCCAACTAGTATTAGCTGCGGGTGGTGAGGTTGAGGGCAGAATGGCCGGCAAAGCGGGACTGAGGTGTCTCCTGCCCTCGGGAAAGGCTGGGACCCGGCCACATAGGGGAGTTTGCTAGGGAGAGAAAATAACAAAAAAGCAATCACTGGCAGGTGACTTTGGGCATTCGCTGGTGCCCGAAGGGACAGGGTTTGAGGTAAACTCGGGGCCCTTAAATAGCCCGGGAGGGAGCAGGCTGAGATTTGGAGAGTGCCCAGATCCCCTCATACAAAAAAATAAATAAAAATAAATATATATGTATATTTTTTTTAAAAAACAGGATTTTTAGAGATGGCCTATTGAAAGCCAAGGCTGGGTTCCAGGCTGGCCTGGACCTACCAGTGGGCTAGAGAGAAATAAATTTTAAAAGGAAAGGAGTGACAAAATCGGGCGAGGTTTTTTGTGAGAGAAACTAGGACTTGTTTGCAATATTGTTAGCAATATTGATTTTTTTGTTGTTGCTTGGATTAATGTATGTTAAACAGGAAAATATAGGCATTCGTCAAGTACTTTATAATCATCTATTGTTGAGAGCAAAGTTTCTCGGGTGGGGGACGGAGACCCGGGGAGCTCCAGGCTCGGGTTGGGGCGGTCAGAGCCCCGCGGGCTGGCGGTATAGGGAGAGGGAAGTGGCTTCACCCACACCACCCCTTCACCGCCCTCACCCCCACTCCTGCGTCCTCTTATTTAATCCATCTCCTAGCTGGGTGTGTCGCCCTCAACCTCTCTAATGGGTTAAATGATAATTAGAGGAACTAAGCGATGGTGTTGTCCACTGGAGTCACCCAAAGTTGCTTCACCGCGCACTTCCCGTCTTTCCCGCAGCACCCCAGCCCCACCTCCTTGTCTCTTTCTAGCCCTGGTGACCATCCCTACAAGACTCTGGGTTCTCGACCCAGGTAGGGGCAGCACGCGCCGCACAGCGTTGGTGACCTGAGGGTCTGACGGGGCGTACACATACATGTGCACCCACACCTGTTAAACCTGAAAAAGATAGGAGGTGGGGAGGGAGACACCGGAACAGCAATTCACGAGCGCCTGAAGACCCTCTGGGTCTTGGGCGCTGGCCTGGCCCCGAGAGGCGGGCAGCGGAGACCACAGTCCCCCATACCCATGGGTCCCGGGGGATCCCCCTACCTTCCAGCCCCATGTGCAGGGGCTGAAGGCCAGGCTATCCTCGTAACTCTTCCTCCCTCCTGTTATCTGGATCACCGCATTTATGGGGCGAGACCCCGAGACTGCCACGCAGACCCCGCTACGCGGGTGAGACTTTTCTGAGCTCCACGGAGGCTAAAGAGCAAGCACAGGACCTCTCGGGCTTTGGACGGGTTCGGGAGGGGGCAAGAGGGTGAGCACAAGGGCCAGAGGGCGAGATTCCCGGGGTGGGGGTGGGGAAGGCTTCTGGACCCTCGGCGAACGACTCCATAATCCTGCGCCGGGTTAGCGTTCGGACCAAAGGGCAGGCGCTCGCTGAGAGCCCACGGATCTCGGCACCCGGCGGCTGGCTCTCTATTGGTCACAGCTGGAGAGGTGCGGGGGGGGTCGCTACGAGGAAGGCCGGCAGGGCCCGAAGGGCCAGAAAAGAAGGAATAGCTGGAAGGAAGGACAAAGAGGGAGAGAAAGAGGAGGTTCGGCCTGGAGAAGTCAAAAAGCCCAGCGTGGGCCGAGCCGGCCAGAGAGGGAGACGTAGGCAAAGGGGGTGGGAAGGCCAGAAACCCCACGTTTCATTTTAAAATCTCTAGGTGTCTGCGGGTCAAATAAAGACAAGGGCGCTAACGATTATTCTGTTAAATCTATGGTACTTGACTGCACAAATACTAATTGATTAGACACCAAATGATTTGTTTAAAGAGTTCCCTTCCCAAATACAGCTGCTCTCGGGCCCGGGTCGGCGTTACCCCGCGAGGCCGCAGAGGAGCTCGCCAAGTGGGCCGCGCGCCCGGCCGCCGAGCCCGCAGGGGGCCTAGTGGGGGCGGCTGGTCCACTCCACGACTGCCTGAGGCGCCAGCTAGGCCGCGACTGACGCTCTTCCGCATCCCTCCCGGGCTGGGGATACTACACCTGGACACCACTTGCGACAAGTTTGCCCTCCCTCCTCGCTCTTCCAACCCCCTCTTTGTTCTGACTTTTGCTCTGGGTCGCTCTGATGAGCTGCAACCACAGCGGGCCCCCTCCGCCCTCCCCCCTGTCCTCCCAAGGTTCGAGTCCTAGCACTCTACCCCTGCGCACCGCTACTCCAGCGCAGAACCCCAGGTGGGGAGTCAGCGGAAGAGGAAACTTAACCTTCGCCCCTAACCTGGAAATTTTGTTGCCCTCCGCGGCCCGGGCAGGTTTCACTCTATAAGACGATTTAACGATATGACCTGGAAAAAAATGTACACTAAAGGGTTGGAGTGAGGGGACCAACACTCTCCTCACCCCCACCCCCACCTCAATTCCAGGAATCCAGCCGACTGCGTTCCGCTCAGGGTCTGGCCACCGGAGTGTCACCTGAGAGCCTCGGACCCCACTCGTAGCCCCACGGTATTAGGACAATCCTCCCCTCAATACTCCCGGCCTGAGACCCGGACGAGGGTTCGCCGAAGTGGGCGATCGCCGGGACGGATTTAAGCCCTGGAGCAGAAGACTCTGGTTTCCTCGGGGGCCCAGGAGAGCAAGTGGTTTTCTTCCTTTGCTCAGGAAGTAACCCGAGATGCACGCAGAGAGGTCTGATGACCTCGGACTGCCGCCTCCGTAGCTCTCGGCATCTCCTAGAACCCGGGAGATAGCAAAGGTTGGTACAAGCTGGCAAGGATCTTTCACTAGGGCAACTTCTCTTTGGAATTCGGGAGGAGTGGTTAGAAGATGGAGCAGAGGAAAAGTGCAAAAGCGCATAATAAAAAACAATATTCTCATGGACAAAAAACGTAATCATGGTTAAGAAGAAAAAAAGAAAAGTTTGAACAAATAAGTTAAAACTTTATGCTACTTAAAGTGGGTTGCATAAGTGAATATTCTTGCTCTTAGAAAATATACATAGAAGTATTAAATGGTAAAGGAGCAAGGTGTATGCAACATATTCTCAAAGGTTTAGAAAAGAGATGATTTTAAAAAAGAAATGACTGATAGATATAACAAATGTGGAAAAATTTAAATGTATCTGGAAAGGGGTATATTGGATTTTTTGTTTTAAATTTTGTATTATGGTACAACTTTCCAGTAAGTTTGAAGTTATTTCTAAATAAAAAGTAAAAAAAAAAAAAAAAATACCTATATGCTATATAGATTAAAGACTGAAGGAGATGGTGAATAATGGGCTACCTCTTCCTTTGCCCCCAGAAAGTGGAAGGAAATCATTGACCAATTTTTAAAAATAGTTTTTGATAGTAAATCACCAGGCCACCGCCTTCTGAATTTCTTGGTGATTTATTCTAAACCAACAGCAATATTCTGAATTAAATTTCTCCAGAGGTGGGAGAAATTAAATTTCTCTAGAAGGAAGACTGGAGAGCAAACCCCCAGGACCAAATTCATCACCCCACTGTTATCAAGTGACCTACTGTTGCCAGAAACCAAAGAAATAGTTCCTTACTAGGGGTTCAGTGCTAGTCTTTCAACAGGCATCAGAAATGCATTCTGAAACTCTGACCAAGGCCTCAACCTCCCCAGGAAGCCATGGGTGGAGGGATCTGTTCTGACACCCAGGCTTGCTGTGTGTAAGGCCAACAAACAGGTAGTCAACACAGGATGGTTCAGAAGGACTAGAAACATTTCTTTGGAATGGTCCTGAAAACTGGGAGTAAGTAGGTCATATGTTAGCATTTCTATTATTAACAAAGAGAACTAAAGAAGGAGCTCTGAAACTGAAGGAAGGTTCTCAGAGAACCCTGTGTGGCTAGCATTTGGCAGACTAGTCTTATCTCTTTTTCTTTTCTAAGCCTAGTGGAGTTACTGGCAGGCTCTAGACCACACAACATAGGAAGGATTGCACTTGCCTCTGCTGCCCAAGGCTCTTCTCCTGACATTTACAAAAGAGAACAGACTCAAATCCTTATTTCCACACAGCAAATAATGCCAGAAACAAGCATCCAGTTCCTTTATGTTCCTTTTTCTTGCTTATATACATGAATGTAATTTTGTGGTGGTGACTGACACTATTTTTTTTTCTTTAAAGTCCCTGCAGCAATTCAAAGTCTAGGCAGCTGAAAATAAGCCCACCCCTAGAACTTCTTGGCTGTTCTAAAGAATTGCATAGCAGGCCTATAATTGCACACACTGACCTCTCAAGCAGCATCAAGGAGTCCCTCCAAGCCCTAATTTCTTCCATTCCTTCACCACCCGTTGTGCACCTAAGGGGTACCAGGCATTGTGTTGGGCACTGGAAGGGGGAAGGAAGGAGAGGCACGAGATGACAAAGTCCTCCAGCAGTTGACAATTTGTCTAGTGCCCTCCTCCACACACACACACACACACACATGCACACTCACCTTTACTGGGCCTGAGAAGAGCATCCTTCCTACTAATCACATTCTTAGTAACAGGCAATTTTTCTGAGAAGTTGAGTAAGATTAAATTGTTGTTAATGACTGAGAAATCACTCTGACTCAGTCAACTGCAGGAAGACAAGGGTTAAATAAAAGGTGTGAATAGACAGGAAAGATAAGGGAGATTTGCTAACCAAAGTGAATCCTGCATAGGTTGTTTTTTGTTTTGTTTTTTTTATGTTTTAGAATAAAATGTTGAAGAAACATTAAATCAAGTAAGTCCAACACATATTCTACTTGTCCAGATCTTTCCTTTGGCTCCTCCTTTATGAACCAACACCAAATCAGGCCCCCTTTTCATAAAGCCCCTTGAGGGGGTGGGGCTGAACTCACCTGATCCACCGGATCCCAGCCCTTCTTCAGGTGGCCTCCAGGGCTCAGCTGGGAGCCTCACAGGAAGAAGGGTTTCAGGATCCACTCCCTCATTAGCTACACAAAGAGAAAACCATGAGCAATTTGCGCACTTGGTGTTATTTACTTTTTTCTTTCTTTTAACAAACTGCCTTTTGGGAGGAGTGTTGTCATGAGGGCAAATCAATCATTTCAGGGGGATTAAAATGGGAAGGGGGGAGGAGGCAACAGTTTAGCTCAAAGGCTGCCTGCTACTTTAATCCATTGTTTGGTCTCATTTAAGAGAGCCACATGCTCTAAACTGTAGGAAAAGAGAATAGAAACAATAAGGAATCAAGAACATGCTTCCCACCAACATATGTGATCCACTAGGCAAAAAAAAAAAAAAAAAAAGTTTATATACACGTGTTTATGTGTGGGTGAAAATAGAGAGGTGTAAATATGTTTAAACAGAATAATTTTGTTTTCTTAGTTTTTAATGTCAGTGTATATTTCTCAAAGACCTTTTCCTCTGTGGAAGCCCTAAATTCCTAAGTGTTCATTGTGCAAGTAAACACCAAATGCACTGAGATGGACGTCCATTTCCAGGGCCTCCACTGGCATTGTTTGGACAAGATGGGAGTGTCTCTGATGATGAAACTAGTTAGATTAGCCAATCCCAGGACATGACCACTTTCAGGGAAGTCAGGTTGACCATAATCACTGGCCTTGACCTGCCTGGATCACGATGTTGCCCTGGTGGCTGTAGGAATCTGGTCAAAGAGAGGGGCCTGCTCATGGCTCATGCCTTAGCTGGTGTTTCCTTCAATTGTTGGCCTGCCCAAGCTTCTGCCTTGGGACCCAGACACACTACTATCACCACCCCAGCCCTGGCATCTCTGAAGATCTGGGAACATTTGCAACAGAGACATGGCTGGTGGGCTCCAAGTGTCAGTTTGGACCAGAGTAGGCTAATAACACACTTTGTTCCATATTCTGGGCCAGAGAGCCCAAATTCTGGGAGGCTGTCCCCATTGTGACTACCACTAGCTCCGGGCTGCGGCTTGTCGGCTTGTCGCTGACCCGGCCATAACTGCCAAAGGCCGGACAATGGGCACATCTGTCCTTTCTCCAAGGGATGAAAGCACCTAAGCGGACTCTGCTCTCTGCCTTTTGTTTCGTTTTTTTTTTTTTTTTTTTTTGTTTTGTTTTGTTTTGTTTTGTTTTTCCTTTTGTAAATGAAAGAAAGCCGCGGCATGTGGCGGCCGGGTGTACGTCCGAAACCGGGGGTGGGGGCTCTCCACACCGCCCCACCAGGCCCAAGGACCAGTTTCGATTGTGGATTGGAGCGTGATTGTGGGAAGCGGGCAATTACACCCGAAGCTGAATTGATTTTCAAATCTGGAGGCTCCTCTCAAGGACGCAGGGAAGAAGGCGTCCCTACGGGCAAACCGACACGGGCGCTCCAGCCTCCACCCTGCCAGCGTCAGTCCTTCCCGCAAACAGCGGCCTCAGGGTCCTTTACTAAGCGAGCGGCGGGGAAACCGCAGCAAGGGTCCGAGTGTCCGCCGCCCCACCAGCACCCGGAAGTTAAAATGGGAACCCACCAAGGTACTCGTCCCCCGCCCCCAAACACACGGTAAATCATTGGCAAAGCAAGCGAGCCGCCTTAATTGCGAGCTGAACAGAAGGACCCAAGCGGCGGGGGACAGCAAGGTACGGCCGGGACCGGGATCCTTAGCACTGAACGCTCCTCTCACCAGGGAATGGATGGGATTGGGAGGGCAGAGGAGTATCCCGAAGGAACGGCGGGGGGTTTTAGGGCAGCAGCCACCAAGCTGACCCAGGCCTTGCGGATATTTGCGCCCCTCCCCCCAAAAAGGCCGAACCCTTGAGATTAAGGCGAGCGCGAATTCCCAGAAGCCCTGGGAATTTTGCTTAGTGGGCAAGGGTGGAAGAGGTGATGATACCTAGCGTGCCCAGCTCGCATGGCAGCCTGCACCAGAAGTCAACAACTGGAAAGAAAGGTGGGGGGTGGCTCTCCAAGCACAGCGCGACCCCCGGGATGGGAAAACGGCGGGAGAGGCTCGACACAGAGAGGAGAAAGTCTGTTCGAGCCAGGGAGCGGTGCAGAGAGCGCATCTCAGGGGATGGTGGCGGCGGCCCCCGGTCGCGCTTTGCGCGGGGTCTTCGCACGTGCCCGCGGCTCCCCGGCGGCCCGGCGCCTCTGGAAATGCGCACTGCCCCCCCCAACCCCCGCCTCCTTCATTTGTACCGGGATGTCACGGGCCGGGCGCGGGGGCAGTGGGGCGGGGCCGCGCCGCACGCATGCTCGCTGCGCTCGGCGGGCGTGAGGGCGGTCCGCGGCGGCGGTGGCTGCGGCGGAACAGCTGCCACAGAGTCTGCAACAGTAACCGAGCCATGGCTCAAGCTGGCGAGCCGCGCGGGCAGGCAGCAGCCGCGGCAGGCGCGCGGGCCGCGGCAGGGGAGTCGGGAGCCTCACGATTCTAAGGAGGAGAGGGGCGAGAGGGGTTCGGGGTCGGCAAGCTGGGGACACCGCGCTCGCCCAACGGCGCGGATCCTTTTTGGAAATTAATATTCTTTAAAAAGCCGAGAAAGCCGAGGACGCAGAGGGGGAGGTGGGAAGGGAGGTGGGAAGGGAGGGAAGGCGAGACGCACAGAGACAGAGCCCCAGACTGAGAGGAAGGAAGGAGGCAGCAGTCGCGGGCAGCCAATGTGAAGACCGGACTCCGTGCTTCGCTCGCCGCCTCTGCCTTGCCACATCGATGTTGTGTCCGCCGCCCGCTCGCCCGGATCACGATGAACGCGCAGCTGACCATGGAGGCGATCGGCGAGCTGCACGGGGTGAGCCATGAGCCGGTGCCTGCCCCCGCCGACCTGCTGGGCGGCAGCCCCCATGCGCGCAGCTCGGTGGCTCACCGTGGCAGCCACCTGCCCCCAGCGCACCCGCGCTCCATGGGCATGGCCTCCCTGCTGGACGGCGGCGGCGGCGGCGGTGACTACCACCACCACCACCGGGGCCCCGAACACAGCCTGGCAGGCCCCCTGCACCCTACCATGACCATGGCCTGCGAGACTCCCCCAGGTATGAGCATGCCCACCACCTACACCACCTTAACCCCTCTGCAGCCGCTGCCGCCTATCTCCACCGTCTCGGACAAGTTCCCCCACCATCACCACCACCACCATCACCACCACCACCCGCACCACCACCAGCGCCTGGCAGGCAATGTGAGCGGTAGCTTCACGCTTATGCGGGACGATCGCGGTCTGGCCTCCATGAATAACCTCTATACTCCCTATCATAAGGACGTGGCTGGCATGAGCCAGAGCCTCTCGCCCCTCTCCGGCTCTGGTCTAGGCGGCATCCACAACTCCCAGCAAGGGCTCCCCCACTACGCCCATCCGGGCGCCGCCATGCCCGCGGACAAGATGCTCACCCCCAACGGCTTCGAAGCCCACCACCCGGCCATGCTCGGCCGCCATGGGGAGCAGCACCTCACGCCCACCTCGGCCGGCATGGTGCCCATCAACGGCCTTCCTCCGCACCACCCTCACGCACACCTGAATGCCCAGGGCCACGGGCAGCTCCTGGGCACAGCCCGGGAGCCCAACCCTTCCGTGACTGGCGCGCAGGTCAGCAACGGAAGTAATTCAGGGCAAATGGAAGAGATCAATACCAAAGAGGTGGCGCAGCGTATCACTACCGAGCTCAAGCGCTACAGCATCCCGCAGGCCATCTTCGCGCAGAGGGTGCTTTGCCGCTCCCAAGGGACCCTTTCGGACCTGCTACGCAACCCCAAACCCTGGAGCAAACTCAAGTCCGGCCGGGAGACCTTCCGGAGAATGTGGAAGTGGCTGCAGGAGCCGGAGTTTCAGCGCATGTCTGCACTCCGCTTAGCAGGTGAGCCGACCAAGGAGGTGGGCGCGTGGAGAGATAAGGGACCCACCGGGAAGCCGAAGGAGGGAGGGAAGGAGAGAGGGCTTGGCGCGCTTCATCCGCCACCCCTTTCCCTGAGAGGTGGAGTCCTTGGGTCCGGAAGAGCTGTCTCAAGGCTCCTGGCAGCAGTCGGCCTCCTCTAGGACTCCGCGCGCTTGGCTGTGGGAAGCCCCGGGTGCTGAGCCGCGCGGCCTTGGCGACTGCGGGCGCGCATCTGTGCTCAAGGACAGCGCTGGAAGCTGCATGGCTTGAGGCTGAGAGAAGCCTCTGCACCTGGCCGGACTCGGTCTGTGCACCGCTTCTCAGTAGGGCATTCTGGGTTTGGGGAGAAGAAAGAGGAGGTGACGCGTGCAGAGAAGTGCGTGCGGGTGTTCCCTGTCAGGAGCCCCGGCACATTACCGGTGCGCTGGGCTGGAGCGTGCGGGAAGCGAAGTCTGCCGGTCTGTGTTTGGCTGAACTTGCCGCGCTCACTATATTGGCGCCCGGCAGGCTCGGTGGGAACAGCACTCGATGAGTGCGGACAGAACGGTCCGAAGCCGCGGACAGTGTACCAATTAACGCGCTCTGTGTGCGTGGAACCGGCTGTGAAAAAGAGAGGGAGGCAGACACTGCTGAGGTCCGGGTGAGTGAGGCAGAAAAATAAGCGAGCTTCCAACCTTCGCTGCACCGACTCGCTTAGGACTTGGCGATTCGTTTGGCTCCTTTGCGTGGTTTTTCGTCAGAATCCACGTGCAGAGGGTGGCAGAGGGTAAATGACGCCAGTCTGCGAGCAATATCTCCTGGGCCCGAATCCCTCAGCTCGGGGTGTTTCGGAGCCGAATGGGAAGTTCTCAACCACTAGGCTTAGACGTTGCTCCTGGTCAACGCCCCCAGTCTCTCAGGGCGGGTGTGTGCGGGAGGCTACGGCCGGCGGACTGGCAGAGGGGACAGCTGAGTCCAGCCCAGACCGCACCGGGGATTTCAGGCGGATTTGGCGACTCCCTGAGGCGGAAAACCCTTAGGGAGACCGAGCTGAGGGCAACCAAGGGCGGACTCGGTTTTATAAGATCCGGGCGGAGGTTGCCTAGTTGCTTGACTACCGGGTCCGGGTCCCCGCTCCCGCCCCCAGCTCAGCCCGGCACCCAGGCCTGAGCCGTGGCTAAGAGAAAGGTACAAGCTGGAACGAGGGTTTGTTAATTAACTGATCGTTCTCCATTAATTCGTCCCTGGAGAACGAGAGACAGTCAATCGGCTCAGAGCCGGGGGCACTGAGCCGTTTCATAGTCTAAAATCAAAACCAGTGGCCGGAGCCTCCTCCCCCACCTCGTGCCCGCCAATGGGAAGCTAGGCGCGAGGCAGGTGCCGGCGAACCTGCAACTCCGGCCGGGATGTTACCCAAGGCGCTCCTAGGGGCTGGGCGCTGGTTGAGCCTCTGCCCAGCCACGTTTTCCAGGCCAGCCCCAGGATCGTTTGCGCCAAACCACGTCTTGGTGTGAAGGTTCTTACTTAGGCTGGCGACGCGTGAGGACGGGAAAAGGAAGATGGAGGGGGATAGGCTTACGGGGCCCCTGGGCAGGGGGTGCCCTCGCGAATCCCGGGCTGTCGCCTTTCCACTCGGGAGCATTGGAAAGACGTGTCCTCTCGCCCTGTGTGCCGGCACCGTATCGCCCCCCATAGGCTGAGCGAGATCCGCGGGCAGCTGAGGTTCAAGAAGGGGGTGGACGAAAGGGCGGCTCTTCGCTCTGATTGCCCCGCCTTGTTGGTGCTCAAGGTCGTCAGGGTCTTTTCTTCACACACACCTGCCAGCCCCGAGCCCCGGCTTCAGGATCTGTTACTGAGACAGTGTCCGCCGAGGCTGGCGAGCAAAGAGAGGGCTGCGGGGAAGAAGCGGATGGAAATGGAGAAGAGTGTCTCCAGCGAAGCCCGCTCCCCTTCCCATCTTGCAAAGGCGCTTGCTCCTGAGCTTAGAAAGTGGCCCTCCTTCCCTGATCCCCTCTCTAGTGCCTCCTCCTGGAAGGACAGACTGACAGATTTTGTTCAGAGCGACCCCCCGAGCTCTAGAAACACGGCCTGGCGCCCTTCTCTTCGCGAGTGCCCTCTGACTGCCCCGTGTGCAGAGGGATCACAGCGCGAAGCGCCCCTGTGCTCGCGCGCGGGGGCCGAGTCCGGGACCCCGCGCACAAAAGGAGCGCCCGGAGGCGCAGGCAAGGTGCTGTGCCGGGGCTCAAATGGGCTCGTCCTCAAGAGGACTACGGCCTAGCCACCCAGCAGCCGGTGGCCCCAGGCACGTGACCTTCCTCGAAAAAGTAGAAAATCAGTGATTCCATCAGTACACGCGTTCGTTTGGCGTCAAGCTTCCAACTCCAAAGACCCGGATGGAACGTTCTCTCTCTCTCTCTCTCTCTCTCTCCATTCTCTATTCTTTAGCCTAATTAAAGGATGGGGAGGGCTGCAACTGAGGGCGTCGTGCCCACCGAGGACAGCATCATGGAGGGAAATTGGAGCAATCCCACCACAACGCAAAAGTCTCTTCCTATCTTTAAGTCACTGAAGAACCAACCGTCTCGTTATTAATTTATTTTTTTTAAAGTAGGGTCATTTTCTGAACTCTCCACATCCATCTCGAAGAGGCTCTGAACGCGGGAGCCTTAAAACGGATTGCAGGATGCCTTGGCGGTGGCTGCGGGACATTGCCTCTTCCCACCCTCCTCCCAGTTCCGCACGCCGAAGCGCGCCTTGCAGTTTTGCCTACTGTTGCACACAAGCATCCCCCGCGCGTCCCTACCCGGTGCGAGGCCGGGACCAGGGAGGTCGGTTCATTCGCCCCGCGGAGGGAGGGTGGTTTCTCCAGGCCCTTACGGGTCGCGTGGGTTGGGGTTCGGTGCAGCCTATTGACGAGGGTCAAAAGCCCGCTCACGTGGCGACGTGTTTGGCAAGGTGCCTTGCTGTCACAAAATTACATCGCCTAGTGGAAGACGGGCTACAAGAGGAAATTCTCAACGAATTAACTACCTTTAAAAAAATCAATACTTGGTCCCTCAATGTAATACTAGATGCTGTCCCATTAGAGCGCAGCGTGATCGGGCTCGCGCCGCCTTTGGTCCCGGGTTCGGTGGGTGGGTAGGGATGTGCGAGTGAGTGGTTACCCCACCGCTGACGTGGGCACCTATCAAGACTTGAGATTAGTTTTCAATTAAAGATTCTACAAGGCTTTGGGTACTCGGCCCGAGCTGCTAGCGCGGGAAAAGACTGCGTCGCTCACGGAGCAGCGGTCGCAAGCTGAGGACCCAGGCAGTGACAGCTCGCAGGCCCGCGGGTTGGACGATATTGGGTGCTAGGATACTCCGACCTTGGGTAACCAGGAGGCTAAGAATCTTCCAAACAGGGCCGGTGAGTGGGCCCGGCTTCCCACGCCAGGGACTACGCTCTCTTCCTACCCGGATTTGCGGCAGAAAGACCTGGGGAAAGGCCTGAGTGCCGGAGGAGGGGTTCCGGCCAGGAGGCGGCCATGAGAAAGTCTCGCCCGGCCCAACCTGGGCAGTGTTTGCCGTGAATGGCCTTGCGGCCTGGTTGATTGATAACTGGCCCCCGCGCAAATCCATTTGCTTTTAGTTAATATTTATCCCTGCAGGTGACAGTTCAACTGTTTCCTCGCTTCCCTGGGCCGCAGGGGTCGGACGGAAGGGGTGACATGCTGGGCTCTGGGAATCCCCACTTCCCCAATTCCCAAAGGCTCCCAAGTCAGGAGAGAGGCCAAGAGTGGGCAGGTGGGATGCGAGAGCAGGAAAAGTTTCCAGGTACAAGGGTGAGAGGAGAAGGCGCCAAGCGGGCTGCTTCGCTCGCGCCCAGCATTTCGGCGTGGTGGGTCTTGAACTGCGCAGCTGCTTCCACCCGCAGCGGTGCAAACAAAGGGCCGGCAGGGTGCTGCGGACCGTGTCCACCTCGGCGGGGAGGGGGCTGTCTGCCCGGAACTGCTCTTCCGAAGGCCTGGGGCAGCCTCCTCCCAGTGTAGTCTGGACTGCGCGCGGGGGTGGTGGTGGTCGGGTTTAAAGGAGACCTAGGCGTCCCAGACCCCGCCCCACTGGGTAAATTTGGGGAGACTGCTGCGAACCTCTCCCAAAACCAAGCGCGAAACCTGAAGGGCTTGCTTTCGGGGACAATTACCAGAAGCCTCTGCGTGTCTCCTTTCTAACAACCCATGTCTGTTCCTTTGGGGGCGTGGAACAATAGTTCTCTCCATTTGTACGGTCCCCACTTGGGAGCACAAACCCCAATGAGGAGACGAAGGGACGGCACGAGAAGAAGTGTGTTGGCTAAGTTTGGAGCCGCTGGTTTGGCTGAGGTGGAGAAGACCTATTTTTAGGGCTGAAGGAAGTCTGATGGTCAGCTATTGTGTGGCGACCCTGGTGTCAGCGCAGCGAAAACACCCGCCAGAGACAAACTACACTTCCTATTCGGAGAGTGACTGGCTGCCGTGCAGCCACGAGCCTCTTGGACGCGACCAGAGCCACCAGGGTGGGCCCACCGGGCCCAGGGTGCGGCTGGCAGCAGAGACCCAGCTCCATCATTGCCGCTTAGCTACTGACACTTGGGATGGATCGTGCCAACAATAGCACAGTTGTGTCGCATCAGCAAAGCGTTTCAAAGCCCAGGAATCATCTTCCCTTATCTTCAAGCTCTGAGCCCTCGGCGCTCCACGGGGAGCTGGACTCCTGCACTCCGTGGTGCCCTCCTTTTGGACTCACTATTCCCCCCATCCCCCACCCCACCCCCCAGTAGCCCTACTGGCTGTGCTGCAGAAGTCGCGCGCGCCCCCTGCGGGCTGCAGGGGCCCGGTGCGAAGGAGCCTCCGTGGTCCAGCGGGCTGCAAAGAAGGCCTTGATGCTTGCAGCCTTTTTGTTTTTAAACGTTGCCCTAAGTGATTTTGAAAACGATAACTATTTTGATAGGAAGAGGCTGTGGAGGAGGAAGAGAAGGATATCTATTGGCTCCATCTAGGTCCCCAACAATGCCTGCGTATTTGCCCACTGATGGAGACAAAATTGCCATCTCTCCAAAGCACACTCCAAATCTAACCTCCACAAACAACATGCGTGTTTGGATTTTCTATCCGAATTATAATTTTTCTGTCTTTTTTTTTTTTTTTTTTTTTTTTTTTGAGAAATCAGCGTCAGAGTAGAGACGGTGACCCTGGCGGTCTGAAGTCGGAGTTGGAGCTAGGGGATGTGGTACCGGGCGGATTAGCAATTCCTTTGTTTTGTTGTTTCCCCTTCAGGAGACAGCCCTGAAGCTTTGCGCTAGGAGGTCTTTGTTTCCTCTCTTGTTGAGTGAGTGAAAGGGCGTTCGGCGGCTGACGGGCCTGGAGAGTTGGCGCAACATCAGGACCCTGGACAGGGGCCTGCCGCCGTGTCGCCTGGCCTGGAGTTTCTCTTAGTCTTTGGAAAGTGGCTAGGATGCCTTTTAAAAAGTCGTAGTGATTAAACGAAAACTAGCAGCTAATATTCCGAAGTTTATGAGGAAATGCGAGCCCCCGCCAGGAATATGCACTGGTCAAGTAATCGAAAAGATCAAATTTATCCGCGTCGATCAGTTGGTTGATCTTTTAAAGTCCTTCCCCGGCAGCTTTGTGTGTGCATCTGAGTGCACGTGCCCACCTGCTTATAAAATCGGAATCCGCGTCCCTATGGGTGTGACAGGGGTTGGATCATTAAGCTAAAACGTTCAATTCAGTCCCTTTGATCCATGCTGGGGAAAATCTATAGTCATCTCTAATCTAGGAGGTCTTTAAGAAGGTTGTTACACGAGCTGTTTTGATATCATCATTTCTACATTCATGGCAAATTCAGCTAATCAAATAGAAGCTGTTACCCAAAGTTCTCAGAAGAAATAGTTCTTTTAGGGCATCTCAGTAAAATACTATTCCTGATTTCCTTATAAGAAAGAAAATCCTCAAGTCCAGTGAAGGCCAGGAATTAACAAGGAGACTCTCGGGTGTCTTGGTCCTCAAACTCCATAATTAGAGGCCATTCCCTTCAAGTTACAGTGGTCAGTGCTCTCTGTAAACTCCATATACTGAAATATTTAAACACCAATTTAATATTTAAAATAAACCAAGGAGTCTTGATGGAGTCAAATGGGAAATTACTAGTTTCACTTCTGTCCCCATTAAAACAGCAGGCTTTCTACACACTTAGTAAAAGTGAAGGATCCTCAACCTAGGGTAGCAACAAAAGTAGGGTTTTATTGAGGCCATAGTTCTTAAAGGATAAATTTCTCGTAATATAGATAAAAGTTCAACAAATATTACTTAAATATCATTTTATTATGTTTTACTTAAATTAGACAAATAAACACTTTTTGGGAGGTAAAAGCTGCAATATTTCCACATTAAAAATTCTAGCCTCGGGGGCGGATGTGGCTCAAATGGTTGGGCATCCGTCTGCCATATGGAGGGACCTGGGTTCGATCCCCAGGACCTTCTGGTAAAATTAAAAAAAAAAAAAAAAAAATTCTAGCCTCATTTGGTCCACTGAAAAGAAAAAAACATTTCTAATGTAGGTAAGTTTGGTGCACAATGGTAAGTTTCTATCACCTATCAATAGATTTGTACAGGCTTTTATTTTAACACATATATTTTAAAACTAATGAAGCCCTTTCTCCTGAGATGACAGAATCGGTAAGGTGACTAGAGCAATTACAAAACAATCTGATTATTTTGGTAGAAACATACAAATTATGTAGCACAGTGTGTTGCTGTGGAATTATCTGCATACGTCCCTCTCAAAAGATGCCACATTATCATAAAACTGGGACAAACTAGCTTCTAGTTTTCTTCTTCTTTAGATAAGTCAATTTAATAAGACAACTGCTGGACAGAACCAGATCCTAGAATACAACCCGTCACATTTAACAAAACAATTGATAAAGGAGCTCATTTTGTATTGCAGATATTCTTGTCAGGTACTATACTAGGCACATAGATATTCTCATTTAATACCTGTCATCTATGCCATTGGCTCCCAAACCTTGCTACACATTGGAATCTTTACACTTAGACACTTAGAAATCTTAAAAAAAAAAAAAAAAAACTACAGATATTGAAGCCTAGCTAAAACTCCAGATATTCTTATTTAATTAGAATGGGATGTGACCTAGGCATTTGGATTTTTTTAAGCTTTCCTGATGATTTTAATATCCTGCAGTTTGGGCACCACTAGTCTATTTGTTCATTACCATTATTTTCCCTGTTTCTGTCTTCAGGGAGGTTAAATAACTTACCTGCAGTAACACACCTGGAAAGCACCAAAGGCCTGGACACAGCTTTCCTGACTCAAAGCCAGAACCATTTTGCCCTCCACCATGTGCCTCTATTACTAGAACTGGTCCTCCAGGTCAGTGGACCCACAATCTGGAAGTGTTTGATTCATCCTCATGAGCACCCAATCTAGGAAGTCTCTGCATAATAAAAGTCTTGAAACCAGAGAGTGCATACTTTCCTCTGAGACTCTCAAAGACAGTTACTTATGGAAATATTTCTTTTTTACTCGAGACTTATTAGAGACTCTTTATTGCTCCCTTTTAAGAAACAGCCAGATGGAATGCAAGGCAGTAGTAGAGCTAGACTTGGAACCCAAGTCTCCCTATCCATTTG
The DNA here is from genome assembly GCA_026826555.1 of Tolypeutes matacus. Classification (NCBI taxonomy): domain Eukaryota; kingdom Metazoa; phylum Chordata; class Mammalia; order Cingulata; family Chlamyphoridae; genus Tolypeutes; species Tolypeutes matacus. The sequence continues at coordinate 5,729,765 of JAKSZT010054395.1, forward strand.
TTCACTTAAACAATTATTGATGAGCAGAGCCTATCTCATTAGACGTGCTCTGTGTGGGTAGGACTGGTCCATTGGGACAAATTCCTGGAGGAGGACCTAAGGACTCAAACACCCCCATGCTTTCAGGCATCACAGTTCTACTCTGTAATTGGGCAGCAATTACCATTCTTGGCTTCACACCAGTCCCTGCCTTGCTAATCCAAAGCTTGCCTGTTACTCAGTTTAGGACTCTGCACTTTAAAAATCGTAGTCACTAAAGCGCTGTCCAGGTGTTGGTAAACATCCAGAGAGCAACTTAAAATTTCAGTCAAAACTCTGCATGTTTCCACGTGTTTCCAGTTCTCCATTTACAAATGCCATGGGGTACTCAGAATCAACATTTTCTGAAATCACTGTTTTCGTTTTCTCATCTGGTGATGATCTCATGGTCCCAAAGAGAGATTATCAGAGGAACACAATAAACTATATCATTTTTGCTTTCTTTTCTGTTGTCTTCTAAAGCAGATCAATGGGGAAAATTTAATAAATAAACGAGCAAAGTGCACCATCTAGCGACCCTCTTGCTCACTGCAGGTTCCGTGACTGGAGTGCGTGAGAGAAGTGGCTAACGTGATTCAAGTATTGATGGAGTCACAAAAATCGTTCATTAAGGCAATTTAATCTTTGCTATTAAATGTCCTTTCAATTCATTTGGGGTAATTAAGATGCAGTTAAAGTGATTAAATTCTAATTACTTATGCTAGACAAAGACATATTTGTCACACTAATGCGGTTAACTAAGGACTCAGAAAGAAAGTTAACATTTACTTCAAATGATGCAACTGGAAAAATCAGTTCCTCTTTTCATCATTAATCCAGTGAGCTGGGTGATTATGTAATGGCACTACAAGCTCATTAAATAGGGGAAGTGCTGATTAAAATGACTGCTAGGCGGAAAACCTGATCAAGTACCGTTTGGTCAGCATTCCTAGGTTGCAAGAGAGATGCCTCACAGAAAACTTTTATTGCCAACCTGCAGACATTGTTAAACCAAAGATATTTTTAGATAATAAATGGATTCTTGGGGTAGTGAGCAAGGCAGGTGTGCAGGGAGGAGGAAGAGAATTCCTGAAATAAACAGCTCCAGAGAGAAAATCTCCACTACAAGCTTCAGAAGTCACTTTCCTTCACACCCTTCCTGTTAAACAGGTCCTCCTCCTTCCCCCGATCCACTTTCATCACCTTTAATGGATAGGGACAGTTTCTTCTGCTCAGAACCATGCCACATTTTATTCTTATGCACAGGCTGAAGAGCACTAAGTACCTCAGCTGCAAATTGGTCTCTTTTTAACATTTTCCCACATTCACATGTAAAACCATAAGCCGGCAGGTCACTGAGGCTATTTTGCTATCATCTCCACAGACAGCAGTTCCCAGCCTCTTATGGTAGCTTAATTAAGAGTGCTCATAAGGGGATGGCAAATTGAAAATCTAATGGATTTGAAGTTTACCTTCTGCACAAAAATGGCTTTTTATGATGGCACCTGGCTTCTGCTTGGTGGATGATCTAAGGAAAAGGATGACCAATCAAATAAGTGAAGATTATTTTCCCCAGGAAACTGGTGTCTTTTAGTGCTGTTAATTTTGCATATGGAAAGCCATACTTGTGGAAATTGTAAAGTGCTTACTTCACAAGCAAAAAAAAGTTATCAGATGTTTCAGTCACTGAAGTCAAACAATTTTCTTTAACAAATGAATTGGCAAAAACAAAGGTAAAAACCAAAAACTAAATTTGAAAAATGAATTGGTCCGTTATTTAACTATTTACAAAGTCATTATTAATTTTATAAAACATATTATACCATTTTAAATTGCTAGGGAAAAAATGCTGAACTAAGAATCAAGTGCCCAGAGACAGGTTCATGCACTAATTAACTCTGAAACCTTGTCAAGTCATTGAACCTCTCTGGGTCTCAGTCTCCTTCAGTGTAGAATGAAGGATTTGGCCCTAGGGTAACTTCCAGCTCCCACATCCTATGATCGATTGCCTTCTATGATGGCTGTGTCTCCATGGCAGAGCCCAGTTGGAACCCTAGTCTCTTATCTCAATTTAGTACTCTGTCCCCAACATCAGAATTAACAAGTTGGAAGGCCCGGGTTGCCAGTCTCTTGGGCAGCATCTCAAGCCAGGCTCTCCTGTCAGGAGCTCAGGAAGAAGCAGCCCATCTAATCAGGAGCACTGCCCTCTGGCACCACTGTGCTCCGATTTGAGATCACCTGTGTCCAGGACCACAGAGGGAGACTAAGGATCAGCAGGAACTCTTATACACTGCTTGTGGGAATGTAAATGGCACCATGACTTCAAAAAAGTAATTTAGCACCATCTTATAAACCTGAAGCTGTACGTATCCAGCAACCCTACTCCCTGGTATATACTCTAGAGAAACACACAAATGCTCCAGGAGACACATACAAGACTATAGCAGCAGTGTTCAAAGAGCAGACAGCTGGAAACAGTCCAGATGCCCACTGACAGGGAACGGATAAATTGTGATATATTCATATGATGCAATCTTCTACAGTGACGAAAATGATTAAACCACAGCTACGCACAACAACATAGACGAATCTTTGAAACAATGTTGAATTTTTAATAACAAGCTATAGAGGACACCAGAACAATACCATTTTAAAACGCTCAAAAGCAAGCAATGCTAAACAACTTCTTGTTTAGAGATACATAAATAGGTGGCATAAACTACTTTTTAAAAACAAACGAGGGGGCGGATGTGGCTCAAATGGTTGGGCGTCCGTCTGCCATATGGAGGGACCTGGGTTCGATCCCCGGGACCTCCCGGTAAAATAAAAAAAATATATATATATAGAAGGCGCATGGGCTGCCAGGCTCTGTGTGCCACTGAGCCGTCGGGCCCCGGGAGCCATGCAGCAGAATGATGACGTAACAGGGGAGAGACAAGACGAGATGCTCCGAAAGCTCCAGAAGCCAAGAGCAGAGGTGGCGCAGGCGGCAGAATACCTCTTTCCTACATCGGAGGTCTCCAGGATCGAATCCTGGTGAAGACTGGAGGAGGAGGATGAGAAGAGATGGCAGGAAACAGACACAGAGAATTGCCCAGCGAATGGACACACACACAAAAAAACAGCAAATGGGGAAGGGGGGATTTAAAATGGATAAAGTAAATAAATAAATCTTTAAAAAAAAAAGGTCAGTTTTCCTTCATTTGCCGAACACTGATTGGGCGCCTCCCGTGTGCCAGGAAGTGGGCCAAGTGCTAGGGTTTAAAAGATGAACGAGGCTGTCATATCCCAGAGGAGCTCACAGGGAGGGAATGCACGAGTAAATAAGATTTATAATGTCTCTGACCAGTGCTATGATCCAGGTAGGAATAGAGTTATGTGGGAGCAGGAAAGGAAATGGGAGAAAAAAGCTGGGCCCGATCACAGAGAGCCTTGTGTGAATGTGTAGGGTAAGGGACTTTGGGGCCCATGACGGCAGGAGCTAAAGGATGGGTGATGTGTCATGGAGTGAAATGATCAGACTTGTGATTTTTAAAGCAAACTGGTAGCTTGAGTGGAAGATCAGAGGAGAAGACATAGCAGGAGCCTAGCTAGAAGGGGTGGCATTAGATTAGGAGGGTCCGATTGTATGCCATTGTCAGAAGAGGTGGAGAGAAAGGGTGGGCCAAATTGAGAGATATTTCCATAGTAAAATTGAGGGGACAGTGTGGGATGGGGTGAAAACAAAAGAGGAACTAACTCCTGTGGTTCTGGTTTGGGAAGCCAGGTACCTGGATACACCTTTAACTGAAGAATGGCTATGCTGATATAAAGATAGAGAGCACTTAAGCATAACCCACACTGTCAAGCTTGTTCTTTTTTAAGGAGGTACTGGGGTTTGAACCCAGGACCTCGTACATGGGAAGCAGGTGCTCAACCACTGAGCTACATCCACTCCCCAATGAGAGTTGGTTTTTTCATTTGTTTGTTTTGTTTTGTTTTTAGGAGGTACTGGGGGTCGAACTCGGACCACGTACGTGGAAAACAGGTGCTCAAACACTTGAACTATATCCGCTCCCCTCAAGCTTATTCTTAAGGTAGGAAGGCTCTCTGGTCTCTGCACAGACTTGAGATGTAAAATCAGGTAGATCGTCTCTACCTCACTGAATCATGTCATTAAAGGGGAAAGTGAGATGTTGGCATGATGCTAATGAAGAGAAATCATGTGTCCAATCTTTCCAGTCTGGCTTTCACTTCTCAGTGTTGGTGGGCAGTAAAGGACACTCTTCATTCCATCCGGCTACCTGAAAAGCAGTATAAAGGGTTAGCCCAAATCCAACCCTCCTGTTAGAGAAACAAAAGTAATCCCCAGCAACAGTAGGTAGGGCAGGAGCCTTCTGTCTACAAATCCAATAGGAGAGGGGATGGCCCACCAGGTTGGAGATCAGCTGGAAGTATTCTCCAAAAGAGGGCCAGGCAAGTGCTGGCAGCTCTTGGTTTTAGTTGCTTTCAAATCCATTTATGATGGAAACTAAACATCCTGAAGTCAAGCATATGCTCATAAGAAAGCATGTTTTGCTTTTCTCTAAGCTACTTATTTTCATGGTTGCTCCCATGATCCCCAATTTTTAAAAAAGAATTAATTGCTTTAAATTACTAAATGTTTGTTTTTGAATACCTAGTACATGTACTTTTTTAAAAAATGTTAAGCAGCATAAAAAATGTATGCAGAGAAAACATTGTCCCTCCCAACCTATTCCCTAGCTACCTATCCCCTCCCCCAGAGGCAACACCTGTTACCAGTTTCTTAGGTAGTCTTCAGAAATAGACCATGGCTTTTCAAGTGCATGAACTTGTGGGCACGTGTGGGGGAGTGGGTTTATGTGTCTCCCTCTTTGAAAATAACCAAGGACCTATTCCATCTCCCAGGCAATAACTTTCTAAGGAAAAGAGTAAATGGCTCTCTCTTCCTTTAATTCTGCTCTTTTGATTGATCCATAATTACTTTCCAAGAAATATATTTACATGCCCAGCAAGGCTTGTAAAGCCTTACCGAATGTTTAATTATCTTCCCCTTTCAAAATATAGTTTCTCTAATTATTAAAGTAATACATGCTCAATGTAGGAACTTTGGAAAATATGGAACATTATAAATAAAACAAAATGCCAGCCATCCATAATTCCCTAACTCATCATAATTCCCTAACCTGTTTATATGTTGGTTTGTTTCCTTCTGGCTACATCTGTAAATTGCATTTTAAAAATTTTACTTTTATTTTATCTATATTGACACATCTTACTGTCATTAAATATTTTACAAAAGTATGATTAAAAAAAAACAACTTTATTTGGAATCATTGCAAACTTAAAAAGAACCCCTGGTTCTTTGTTTCATCTGCTGATGCCAGCCTGGGTGGATAATCAGGAAGAAGAGCGGGAGCCTGAACCCCGACTTTTCATCTCTCTGGGCGGAAATACCCTCCCTTGCCACAGGGGGTGATCGCCAGTTATTCAGCCGTCAAACAACCTCAAGATGGAGGAGGCCGCCATGTTAGGGTTCCAAAAGCTCACCACCATTAATCTGATGTTTCCCTTTGTTCTCACCCAACTGCCTCTCTCCTTAAAACCTCAGAGAGAATACTCCCCCACCCCCAGCACTTGACTCTGTAGACTTCCACCACTGGGCCTGCCCCAACCCTACACACTTGCATCCCCTTCTTTTCATCTGAGAGACTGTCTGCGACAATCACCATAACTGGATTTTATAGGAACAGTTCCACTATGGGAAGAGGGAGGAAGGGTTAGCTAGAAGATCTCCAAAGCAGGCTTTCCTAGACCTGAAATCATAGGAATCACCTGGTGCTCTTCTTAAAATACAGATTCCCAGTCCTTTCTCCTCTAAAATTCTGATTCAGTTGGTCTGGGGCGGGATCCAGGGAACCTGTATTTTTAAACATGCATAGGATGATTCCTACAATTTTGGCAAGTGTTGAAATATTGCCCAGGAGCAGTGGCTCACAAACCTTATTGGCCATCTAAATTACCTGGGAAGCTTCTTTTCAATGAATGTTCCTGGATCCCACCCTCAGAGAATCTGATTCAGTATCTGTAGGATGGGGCTTTGGAATGTTCATTTTGAACATACCTCCCGCCTCGTGTCTCCAGGTGATGTTGCTGTATTTGTGCCATGCCCTGGAGTCTGTGCTTTGGGCTTTATAGGCCCTGCCTACTCAGACTGTGGTGCTGGAACAGCAGCCAAGCCTCACCGGGGAGCCTGTTAGAAATAAGGAACCTCAAGCTCCACCCAGACCTATTGAATCAGAACCTTCATTTTAACAAGATGTCCAGGTAACTCAGGCATACATTCAGATGTGAGAAGCACTGCTTTAGAGTAGTGGTTCCCAACCTCCTCTACATGTTAGAATCACCTGGAGAGCTTTCAAAACTCCCAGGGCTTAAGCTGCACACTAGATGGAATAAATCAGCATCACTGGAGATGGGGCCCAGGCATCAGTGTTTTTAAGTTTCCCAGGTGATTCCAATTTATAGCCAAGGTGAAGAACTAACCCTTCAAGCCTCTCTCTGTGCAGTAGCAGGCCAGCCCAGGAGCCAGGGGGAGGTATGACACCCTCACCCATGGATCCAGGGTTCCAACAACTAGAGAGCCCATCCAAAAAAGTCCAATGGCAATTGCCAGAAGAAAAAGAAATAAAATGATATTTCATTTCACCTTATTTCTAAAGGCATTCTTCATCTGAGTCCTGTATCCCTTGAATTTCTCTAAGGCTATTCTCCTGGGGTCATCTCATTAATTTATTATTATGATTTCCACCACACAGTCTCTGTGTGGATGCCTGTTGTCTTCATCCATCCATCTGATCTTTATCTCCTTTATATTTGATTAAGGGATCCGTGGACCAACCGCCATGCAAACTGAGCAAGGACAGACACAGAGAGTCAAAAGACCAAGGGCTGCCTCTGTGCTCTGGTACTCAGTGCTCCCCATTTGGGCACCTCATCTGGATGAGGCTGATTACCCAACTTTCCAGCCCGTTTCAATGTCCCAGCCCCAGTTCATCCTCTCTGTACCTTCTGTTCCTCCAGTTCTCTTCATCCAGGATCCAGAGATGGTCTCCCTCTGTGGCCCTGACCATCTTCTGACCCAGTCATAGGAGTAGTGGTAATACCGGCTTGCTCAGCCCTCCTTGCACTGACTTCTCAATCCCAATTCAGAAATATCCCCACGGTGCCATTAAATATCAAAATGATTATCCAGTAAAGGAATTAAGAATATCTAATGGAACTGTATTCTAGGTACACATATCCAGAGTTAAAGACTGTGCCTTGGGTGTCTCCATTTCCTATGGGGCAACATCCAACGTATTCACTCAACAAGGATATTGAGTATGCCAAAGACATAATCCATGGTCTGTTCTCATGGAACTCACAGTCTAGTGAGAGAGAGGATAAGTAAGTAACTAATTCTACATGGCACTGTGGGTACACAGCAGGCAGCAATCCTCCTTGAATGGGAGAAGGGAGGGACAAGGCTTAACAGGAAATGAGATGCTTGTGCTGGGCTTTGATTACATAGGGACCTTTGTGTAAGGAAAGGAGAGAAGAAAGGGCATTCTGAGTGGAGGGAACAGCTTGGGCAAAGGAATAGAGGTGTGAAAGTTCATACTGTGTTCAGGAATGACCAGAGGGCAGTTTGGACAATAGTGGGAAGTGAGATAGGAAAGGTGGTTGGGGTCAGAGTGGAAAGGTCCTTGAATATCACAGTAGAGCAGCCACCTAAGGTTCTCATCATGAGCTTCTGATAGACCTTTGTGGGGCTAATTGTATATTATATGTCATTTGGCTCTCCATACAACTTCCCAGAAATGCAAACAAGGAAAATATCACTAATATGAAATTAACTGTAGAAAATGCTTGGTGATTTAGTAAAGCGTCAAAATTATAGATTATTTTTAAGGAATTCTATTTTATATCTTTCAATTACTTTATAACATTTAATTGCTGTGAATTTAAGTAATGTATATAGCTATTAATTAAAGAAGTGGGATCAATAAACAAAGACTTAATTCACAATAGACATATATGAGATAATGCATAATAAGAATGTAATCCATCAGATGTTCCTTTTTTTTTTTAAACTATTTTGTGGAATACCCATCATCGCTATCATACATTTCCAATTATTGGAGTCCAAACTATTGAAGGTTTTTAAAAATGAGGGATAATGATGTAATAACATTCCAGGGAATATGGCATTAACAGAAGTTTAGGAATTTAAGTCAGAATTCCTGAGCCAGCCTTTCAAGAAAGAGCCATTTAACCCTTTGTTACCTACCAAAGGAGCAGATACAAGGCCACGAGGCTTCTCTTCTCCAGTTCCTTTGAAGCTGCACTACAGGGAGAGAGCTTCGTAGAGGGAAGGATTAGCTGGTGGGTGTCTCTTCCTGTGAGCATATAAAAGCTTGAGAATGTGCTCAGGAAAGTATGTGTGTGCCCACGCCAACGGCCAGCACAAAGCAAGTATCGTAGCCAGGGGTGTGACAACACATTCATTTAACGAAGATCCCCACCTCACCTCTCTGTCTCAGGGTCAGCCTGTGCCAGGTGGAAAACAAATGGGGCAAGACAATGCATGTAGGGAGAAGAATTAAGATATTGTAGAATCCCACAAAAAGAGCTGCTTGAGGGGCAAGTGAAGGCTGCTATGATTCTCTTGCTTTCCCCCAGTCAGGGTCTGGGGCCACCCTCCCAGTCTCCTCCAACACCATCATAGGCTCCACACTGACTCTGGAGGCAATGTAGGCACAAATCCCAGCTCCACCATTTGCCACCGGGGTGACCTTAGGCCAGTCCCTGAACTTCACTGACTTACACAGGTCTCATCTGTAAACTAGCAGTAGTAGCAGCCCCTACCCGGCATAGGTGTATGGCGTGTGAGGGGATACGTGCGGATGGGGCTTAGCACAAGGGAAGCATTCCTACGTTTCAGCTGATTCTGTTCCACCCCTCCCCTGGCCCGGGAATCCACTGCCCTCCCTTTATCATGAAGTCCAGTAGCCCACTCTCCTGGCCGCAGCTCTGGAGCTTCACCTAGAGAAGAGAGGCCGATGGAAATATTTGATATGCTGGCTCTGAACAGACTCCAGGCAGCAGATACTTGGGGAGGCAGGTCTCAGTCCTGTGCAGCTCTGTTAAAGGAAGCAGTGCTGCGGAGGGGAGACAGGAGTGGCCAGAGGTTTGGGGGACCTTCCCAGCCTCCCAGGCTGAATTTGATGGAGCAGATCTCTCCCCACTTTAGTCAAAGCCCTCTGCTCCCTGTCTTTCCTTGCCCTTTGGGTCATCTAAGTTTCCCTGAGCATCCTCCTAAAGCCGATATCCACACAGATATAGCTGTCCCATACTCTCCTATTGGCCCCAGACTCACTCACAGACCCTTTCCCAGACCAGCATGAGTGTACTGTCTACTAGGCTGCTCAAACTTCCTCCATTTCAGTTTGCCATCAGCCCACTTCCTATTGGGCCAGCCAACTCTAGTCCTTTCAGCTGCATTGAGACATGTCTAGCTGGCTGATTGCTCACTGTCTAGAAGGCACCTGCTCCTGTTCCACTTGCCTTGGCCGTGGATGCTCTGTGCTCTACTTCATGCACTGCTTCAGCTCCTGCCCCTGTTTCATGATGTGAGGAAAGTTTTCCTGATATGTCTACTGTGCTCACATCTGCCTCCAAGGCACAGTAGAAAGACACTGAGTCAGACTATGGAGTTAGAGAACCAGGCCTACCACTAACCAGCTGTGTGTCCACAGGCAAGTCACCCAACCTCTCTGAGGTCAGCTTCTTTGTCTACAAAAAAGGAACAAATACTCATTTCTACCTCACCTGAGTTTTGTGGTATCACTTGGGAAGAGTTTACAGAAGTGTTTTAAGTGCTGTAAAGCAAGACACAGGCGCAGGCTTTAGTGATTTGATTCTTCCTCACCGGGAATTTCTGTTCTTTGCCTGTTTTTATTAGGCTTTTTATGTGCATGCCCAGGAGAGTTTCCATGGCTTCTCTGGCAACCCACAAGTTCACGGACATAGCAAACACAGCTTGAGTCTAGCAGGTTGTATGGCCCCACTTCCCTCTGCTGGGAACCACAGTTTCCAGACAATCTGTATAAGAGCTGGCTCCCCATGCAGATGTTCTCCTTGGCTCTATAAGTTAGAACTCACCGGTGTCGCTTTTCAAATTGTACGTTGTGCTGTGCCCTCTCAAATTGCAACTTAGCGCTGCCTCATTCCAAAAACAAGCTGGAGTCTGGCTTTTAAAAATACATACAATACAACAAAACAACTCTAGGCAGAGCAGATAATGTTAAGACCCAGGCCTCATGCAGTCTAAGCTCTAATACTGAAGCTATTATGGTCAATCCCCTGGTTCCGCAGCTCCATAGTTTAGGTGCTGACCTGGATCATGGGCCCAGTAATGGACCTGCCATGTTTACTTCCATAGTCCCCCCTTTACTTATTTCTTCCTATCCCTAACTTTTAAAGAAAAAAAGGAAGAATCATGTTTTATTTACATGCATCTCCCCACCCCCAACCCCAAACATTGTCTTGTGGAATTTACTCAGAAAACAACGTCAGCTGTCAAGTCAGGGTCTTTGGGGCTCAGTGAACATGAAAAGCTGACCAACCCCTCTTGTCCTTGCCACAGCCCAGGAGCGGTTTCTCTCCATAGCACTGAGGATGAGAGCAGAGGATTCACCCTGTGTGCTTGCCCAGCTGCTTTGCTTTTTTTTTTTTTTTTTTTTTTTTTAAAATCAGCTTCATTGAAATGTAATCCACATGCCATACAATTCACCCATTTGAAATGTACAATTCAGTGGTTTTTAGTACATTCATGAGGTTGTGCAACCATCACCACAATTGATTTTGGAATATTTTCAGAACCCCAAAGAAACCCCATGCCCATTAACAGTCACTCCATTTCCCCCAATCTACTTTCTGTCTCATAGATTTGCCTGCTCTGGCCCAGCTGCTGTTTGATCCCTTTCTCCCACCTCTGAAGCAAGCACCAAGCTCTCCAGAGCCGGGTGTGCAGTGATGTCACTGCCAAGCCTGCCAGCAATCTGGGTAACTGCTCTGGGCTGGCTCTTGAGAATCTGAAGGTGTATTTTTGCTTCACAGTGCTCCCCCACCAGTTCCCAGAGGCCCCAGGGCAGCAAATGAGCTGAGGCTCTTCACAGCTGCCTGGACCTTCCTCCTTCAAATCCAGGCCAGACCTCCCTGGAGTGACTCGGGCCATCAGAGGCTTACCTGCTCAAGGACACGTGGCCTCCAGGCTGCCAGGGTCTTGCCATTTTTGATATTGTCATTGGCTTTCGGGGCAAAACAATTGGTACCTTAGGAGGCCCCTATTAAAAGGCCAGCCTGTGCTGTGATGGTGAGCAGTTTCCCAGTGCCCTGGAAACCCACTTCTTCTGCAGACTGCAGACAGTTGTTTGTAGAAAATACTTGGCTATAGTGTTAGGACTCAAGGTACAAACCACATATGAGTGGATAGACAGTCCCATCCATCCATTAGCTTCAGACCAACAGATAAATCTACTTGAAATTACCCAAGCCTGGTTGTTCCCCAGGTCCCCTCATTCCTTCATCCTGCCTCTCTGGGATTCTCCACCAAGGCCTTGAGACTGAAACTGGCCTCTCCTCAGTTACAGCCCAACTCCTGTTTCTCTCCTTCAAGGAGAGGATGGTTTTGGAGCCACTGCTCTATGCTCCAGGTACTATGTCAGGTGCCACCTCATGGACCTCCCGCAATCCTCCGAGAGGCCTTCAAGTTAGGGATCATCCCCACTTTACTCACAGGGAAGCTGAGACTCAGCGATATCCAATGAGTTACCCTAGACCTTGGAAGCATTAAACATCACCGTCTCTTCCTGCTCTGTCAACCCACAGTCCCCCGTGAAGAAAACATAGTCATTTCTCTTTGTGTCTTTAGGTCTTGATTTTGAGTTCAACAAATGTGCGAAGCTTCTCCTCACACCCCAAATGGTAATAATGCCCCTTAATTATCTTATTCACATCAACCTCCCAGAACCAGTCACCCTTCACCTCATCTGCTCCTCACCCTTGGCCCCCTATTGCCAACCATTTCATTGTGCCTGATCCGTTTGAGCTAGTTTTTGCCTCTTCCCAGTTTCTGCCATTCTGATCTTGTTCACAGATTTACTAGGTCCTCTGCTCTGCTCATCTCTACCTCCACTAGGCCCCTGCAGCAGGAACTCCTCACTCACCTACTGAAACCTCACTTTTACCTTTTACAATTTAGACAAAGAGATTATAATACAATCCCCTGTAAGCATTCACGTAATGGAGTTTGCCTCCCAGATGCACCAGAGCCCCACTCATAACACTTCCCTGCCTCCTTCTCTGGCCTAGCACTCCTCAAGAGTGCTGCCTGTAAAAAAGAAAGGGAAAGTGTTAGGTCACATTGCGCTCCAGGGAGTTTTGACCTTGGTGGCTCTCTGTTGAGGGTCAAAAATATTGACACTGTTGGAGTCAAAAATATTGAAGATTAATAAAGTCTGTCAGGGGGGACTCCCAAAGACTCATCATTTCAGTGTGCCCCCCTTGCTGCCCATATGCCCTATTTTTGACTGAAAATTCCTGGGAAAGAGAATCTTACATTGGTAAATGAGGTACATTCTCTTCATCACCATCCTATTCAAAAAGCTGGCAGAACTGTCTGCAGTGCAGTCCTGCAGCAGGCAGGCAGGTGGGCATCTTTGGGACGTGTGTTCCAGGGGGGAGGGAAGAGTGAGTGCAAAATGCTTTCAGTAGGATGCCCACCTGGCTGGTCCATTGGAGGAGCATCTGATAGGCTAGTGTGATGAGAGGAGAGAGGAGGGGCTCCTGAGGGGACAACCTAGAGGCCCTTATATGGACGTGGGCTTGTTCTCTGAGGCTCATGGGGAGCCATTGGAAGGTTCTGAGCACAGGAATGCCATGATATGGCTTATGTTTTTAAAAGAACCACTCTAGACTCCCCTCTTTATTTTAAAATGATGACTCTGCATCCTGTGCTTTGCATCATACCTGTGCTCCCCAGAATGTGGAGACGTACCAATGGTAACATGCAAGGTGATTTTCAGCAGTGCACAAATTTGGCAAGATGATTTTAGTTGGTTCACTTTTCAGCAAATCAACATTTGGGACTTGGCATTCTAGATCACTGAATCTCATAATAAGAAAGTTATTTCCTCTTCAGTTATCTCTCAAACCTGATTTTGTCCAAAAGAGTCTCAGTTTGGTGCTTGTAGATTTTGTTTTCGTTTTTGTTTCTGGGGTACCAGCAGGGGCTGGGGATTGAACCTGGGACCTCGTATGTGGGAAGCTGGTGCTCAACCACTGAGCCACATCAGCTTCCCTGAGTTGGTTTTTTTTTTCATTTGTTTTGTTTGTTGTTTGTTTTTGTTTTTTCAGGAGGCACCGGGACCGAACCCGGGACCTCCCATGTGAGAGGCAGGAGCTCAACCACTGCCACATCCGCTCCCACTAGTAGGTATTTAGCATCTTTCTACTCTCTGTTTAAATGAGTAGACCTGAAGCTGAGCCTTTGGTGGCCAATAATCTCTAGCTATAACTAAATTGCGCTGTGGTATTGATAATATTTTGTGTGTGTGCTCACTTTCTAATTATGGTAAATGATATGGTTTTCCATTTAGTGGTGATATCAAGTTATTTTTAATAATTATACATAAGTAAAAGAAGGAAGTCAATTTAAAGAAACATGCCTAGTCATTACTAGTAGCGATGGTCAGTGGACGAATGGTGCCTAGCTTTTGGAGTCTCTGATCTGTCCCCAGCTGCCGCTATACACCAAGGGGATGGGACTTGTCCTTTCATGAACAAACACAGATTCTGCAAGGCTGCACTGGGAAGAGCCCCTTGGGAAGACTATGGCTAACACCTGCTTCTCCATATTTCTCTTTATATAACTAGGATTTGAATTTTCAAGATGACCTTTACAAATTATGTATAAGAATAATTCAATTTATGTGGTCCAGTTTTGTAATCTTACCAAATCTCTTGCTATTGTTTACTAAGCACATAGGTCTTGTTCACCTTGTCTAAAGGTGTGCTGCCCCAAGGGCCTCACCTCCCCATACCGCCCCCCCACCTCTGCCTGCCAGGAGTGAGATGAGGCAGTGGTAGATGGATAGTCTGCGAAAGAGGGGATGTTGATTGGAGGGATTGCCCAGCTATCACCAGAGTGAACAGTTCTACCTTCACACTTCTCCAGGTGCCCATTAATTACTTAGAAACCAGTAGTTCTGGACGGGGTTTGCCTTTCCTGCCATCCCTCAAGCCTAGAGCCGTACCTGGATGGGACTGTAAATCATCTAGTCCAATCCCTGCATCTTACAGTTAAGGAACATAGATACAAATTGGTCTGGATTTCACCCAGCATTCAGCTGGTTAGTGACAGAGCCAGAACTAGACTTGAAAACCTCTGTCAACTACTCTAATCCTTTTCCCATTATGCCACCCCCCCTTATAGACTAGGAATAGAGGACCCTCTGTGTACTTTCAATACATAAATATTCTATTCCACAGTTCCATCCTGTGTGAAGCAGCCAACTCTGGGACAAATTTACCAAGAATGTCAGGAAGTACTTTTTAATGAAAATGTCCTGCAACTTTCATGAAAAACTCAGTAAAAGAAAATATATAAAGTACTTATTGTTTAATGGCTCAGAGTCCTAGGAGGACAAATGTTTAACTGTTAGCAGGGTCTGTGGTAGCAGTGGTGGTTATTTTAATCTCTAAAGCCCATAAGCCTGAAGCAACTGTGGGGAGTGTGAGTTTGTTTTATCACCTTCATTCAAATGAGCATGGATCTAGAGTATTTGCAGGACTGCTAATGTGCCCGCAGAGCCATTACCGGCTCTTCTTGAGAAGTCATAATGGATGGAGAAGAGGCAAAGTAAAAGTCAACATAGTGGCTACATTTTCAGAAGAGAGAAGGATTACCTTGGAAAGATTTTACCTGAGGTAATAATAGACTTTGGAAATCAGAAGGGACCATGTAGCTGTATAGTCATTGACTCAGAGCCTTAGAGACTGCAGGGGCCTTAGAATAGAATCTGCTCATTTAACAGATCAGAAAAAGAGATCAAGCAATGTCTTCAAATTTATACCACAAGGTAGAGGCAAAGCAGATTCAAGCCTAGTGTGTGAATTCAATGCTTATACTTTAATCTTGACTGTAAAAGGGAGGAAAGATCAGAAAATTAATTTGCAAGCATCTAGAATATTCCTTAAGGTTTATAGTTTTACCAATCATTTGGGCATGTTATTTTACTTAATGCTTATGACAATCCTGTGCAATAAGAAGACCCTTTTCTTCCATTTTGCAGCTGGGGAGCTAAGGCTCAAAGAAGATTGTGGGCCCAACATCACACATCGTTCAGTAGCCACAGAACTGAGACTTGAGCTCGTGTTTTCTGAGTCCAGATTCATCCTAAGAAGTTGTATTATAAATCCATCCGACTTTATAAATTTCTCCCAGGCCAAGATGTCTGTGCCCCACATGTTGCCAGACAAATTCTTGGCGGGCTTTTGTATAACTTGATTGGCACTTTAGATGTTGTAAAGTCCTTTCTGTCATTAAATCAGGAAAATGGATGTAAGTTGATACATGAATACTTGACTGACAGCTGATTCTAGGACATTAATGTATACCAGTGTTTTATAATGTGTGATCTAAGGCAGGACTTAAATTCTCAGTAGTGAAAGACTAGTTTGTTTTTAATTTCTAATCTATTCTGGACTGATGCTTTTGAAAATACAATAAAAAATGAATTACTAGAAAAATAATGACACATTTGAATGTTACAGTGAGGGCAAACTACCATAAGCATTTCTAACCATTTATTCTCAATTTTCTATACTCTTCTTGTCATTGGCCTATAACAGTTTACAGACCAGCAATGATCTTCCATCTGCATTTTGAGAATCAGTATTCTAAGAAATGCCATTCCTTAGAATGTCAGCGACATTCCCTGAAAAAAGAGCTTCTTGATAAATAAGTTGGGGAGACCCTATTAGCTAGAAAGTATCTGTGCACATTAACATATGAAATCTCTGAGAAGTCATGCAATAAAAAAGCTTGTTTAAGCATTAACTAACTCAGCATTTCCCACACTGACTTGATCTCTAAGCTCATTGATCATGGAATTCCTTTCAACATCCTGCAGAATTCCCATTTCTTGAAACACCTTGGCTCTGTCTTGCCTAATGGGGGCAAAAGACGGTCCCCAGGCATGCCTGAAATGGAAACCTCTGACGTTTGCCTGTACCCTCCTCATGCTCTGCCTTGTACCATCTCCCATGCTTACTTCTTCCTCCTGCATAGTACTCAGTGGGACAGCCTCACCCATAGAGAAGGCCAAAGTCATCTGTCTGAGACGGCCACAATGCACTTTGCTCCTGCATCCTGCTTGCCCTCTGTGGAGGTGATTCATCCCAGGCCCTCTTCCTCTTCAGGACTGCCTTTCACAAACAAGAAGGATCCCATTCTCCTTAATCCAGTTCTATGATAAATACTTCTCTATTGTTAATTGAAACTGTGTACCCACACAAAAAGGTTAACTTTCACATAAAACACATGCATTGCTGTTCCCTAACCACCAGAACCTTGCATCTTGCCCCATTCCCACCCCTTCTCTCTCTTTCTACCCTGCACACTTGGATGGATCTCATGACTTCCAGTTGGCATTTTCCCACCTTATTATGGGCAGTCTCTACCCCAAAATATATCCCACAGAAATTCCAAAGCCGCTCTCATTCATATTCTCTCAACAGTTCTAACCACTGTAGTCCTGCGACTGCTTCAAGAGGTATGCTTTTATTTCTGTGGGTTGCTCCTCCTAGCCTCTTCTGGTGACCCAGTGAGCCTCCACCAGCTTTAATCCACTCTCCATTCTACTGCTGTCTCTACTTTATATTCAGCAGCTCCACCATCTGCACAGGGACCTCTCCAGATATTACCACATGCACTGATTTACAACCACCCCATCCCACCCCCTCAGGAGCCACAGGAGTACTGAGCTGCATTACTGCCAAGCCCTGTGCCAGAGGCCCTGGAGAGACAGAGTCAGCCAGGGTCCCTGCTCCAAGAAAATCTCACTTTGCGGGTGCTGACATTGTGGCGTCTACAATGCTCGAGACCTTGGGACAGGAATTTCCAATCCACATTTCCCCAACTTATGTATTGTGTGAGACAGTAATAACTAGTCTCCCCCAGAAAGGGTTCTGGAATTAAATAAATTTGGGACACAGAATTATTTTTGCTAATATATATTATGAATTTCACGGAGGAGGTTCTATATAATAGGTTTTTCTAAATATCCATGACCTTGCAAACTCTCTTTTCAAGGAACCCCCGTGTGAGACAATGTCATTCCCTTGAAGTCATTTGGGTAAAGCTGGCTCAGGGGCAGCTGCCAAATGCTGCCCTGCCAAGTGCTGAGGATCAGATTTAAGCCATTCAAACACACATCCTGGTTAGGAAGAAAGTGGATATCTCTTTCTGATTTCCCTTAGCTCTGTCTTTCACGTGATAAATAAGCTGAGTCTGCGCCAGCTGCTCAGTTATTTTACTTTTCCATAGGTATGTGTTCTGTGTAACTTACCACCTAGAGCCCTAATGACCTCCAAATCTCTATTTCTAGCTCAGGCCTGTCCCCTGAGCTCCAGACCCCATACACTCTGTATCTGCTGGATACCCGCCTATTGGAGATCTTTAACAATGTCCAGCAAGCACTCCGAATGCAATTTGTCCCACACAGAAGTGATTGCAGCCCTCGTAAAACTCATTTCTCCATCTATGCTCCATCCTGGCCCCATCACTACTGTCTACCAGAAACCTGAGAGACGTCCCAAACACTGCCCTCCCACCAAGTCATCACCAAATCCTCTTGATTCCACCTTCCAAATATCTCTTGAATCTGCTCCCTCTTCTCCATACTAAACTGCCATTGTCTGATTTTAGGTCCACGTTACAGTGGTTTCCTAATTAGTTTCTATCTTAGACCAGGTTTCCTGGGAAACAGCTCTGAGTTTCTGAGATTCACATGCAGTGGGGTTATTGGGGAATGCTGTGGAGAATAACCCCTGTGGGGGAGTGCAAGAAACAAGATCAGGCAGAGGTCGGGTTGAATTGAGACATAGTCACAAGAGTAGCCTCAGCCAGTCCTATGGGGTGCTCTGGAACTGGGCAGCCATCCCTCTACACCCTCCCTATCCTTGCCCACCCCACAATGGACAGCCCCTCCCATGCCAGGGTGGCATAAACTTTGGTTAAGGACAATTCCCAGAATGGGCCTCTGCTAAGGGCCATCAGCCACCAGCTCCCCAGCAGCTGGAGGAATGAGTGATCAGGAGAACAGGGTAGCACACCACAGCACCCACTGCAGTATCCTCGGTGCCAATTTGCTGCTTTCCTGTCATCCCCCACACCACCACCAGAGGAATTTTTCTAAACCCAGAGTTAATCACACTACCCCCTTACTCAAACCTTTCAGTGACTCCTCCCTACCCACAGGATAATTCTTGAGCTAGCCCTTCTCACTCCCAGTCTGGTCCCTGCCGACCCTTGAAGCCTCATCTCCCACAGCTTTCCTCCTTACGCACTCTCTTGCTCCACTAATACAAAGTTATCAGTCCTTCACAAAGGCTGCTCCCTCTGCTGAAATGAGTTTTCCCCACTTCTCTCATAAGCAAATTCCTATACATCCCTTAGGGCCCAGCTTAAGCACCTCCTCCTCTGTAATGCCTTCCTTAATATCCTCTAGCAGAGGTGATATCCTGTGAAATTTCTTTATACTCTTATAGTTATTTGCTTATCTGACTACTAGACTGAGCTCCTTACAAGCAAAGCCTATGGTATATTCATTTTTGAATGTGAACAAATGAATCAATCCACCATGTGCATCAGGGTTGTATAAGGCTGCGTCTACATGTGCTGCCTCAGACTAACTGAAGTTGACTTAAGATAGTCAGCTGTTTTTTCTGGGACTTAATCTAGTTGCCCAGTGAATACTCTAGGCCCCTGAGAAGTAGGGAGGGGAACTCTTTTTGGGGACTCTCAGCTCAATGCTCTAAACTTACGTTGATTCTACCCCCGTGGTGGCAGTGACCTATGGTACCTATGAAAGGTACCAGAGGGCCTGGCTTACCAAAATATTGCTTATTCTTAACTGAGATCTCCCTCATGTCCATTTTGAAATTCTCACCTACTCTTGTCTTTACTAATGTTTGGCCCAACTAACATCCAAGAGGATATATCTGTAGAAGAGAAGTTCTATCTGTTTTCATTCTACCCCTTTAAAATTTTCTATATTTGGTACACATTTTATAATGTGCACAATAACACCTGTATATAATTTATAAATAAATAATATAAGAGAGTATACATCAACATCAAAAAAAATTTGGAGACCACTAGAATGGACTCCAAAGACTTCTTCAGCCTTCACCCATTAGCTCTTCAGCCGATCTGTTTGCTAAGCCAGTTTGTACTGATAACACTGAAGGCCTTAGGGAAACTCTGAAATCTAGGATCTGGAGCAGCTGGGAATGAAAGGTAGAGGGTGGGTAGAGGAGCCGGGCCACCTGGGGAGAACACAGAGGCTGAATCCAACCCGAGCTGGTGAACCATCTGGCATGCAATTGAGAACACAGAATACACAGAGGCATGAGGTGAAGCAGGAGGCAGCAACGGGCAGGACAACCAACAGGAGGCACGAGCAGGTATGAAAGAGGGACACCAGGAAACATGCTCCATCTGCCTCTCACTATGGTTGGAGCTAACATCCAAGTATCATCAGGCAGATATGAAGGCGACAGTAGCTGCTCCAGAATGCCTATGTTGGAGAAGCAAGGGCCAGTGATCTGATTGGAGTCAGAATCTAGACTCCAGGACACTGTGCCTACTTGGGTGATGTGGTTATTTGGGGTTGGTTGTAGCAGTTGGTTGATCCTGGAGATTCGGGGGGCGGGAGAGGGAGCTTTTATTAAACATAACCTTTATTATCCTTTGGCAGGTGGAAGCTAGTGAGCCACATTAGGCTGGAGAGAGGAGTATGGCATCTGAGCTGAGCAGAGACCCAAGGGCCACATTGGGCTGGTGCTCCAGAATGGCTCTAGCAATCAGGCAGCAGCTGCAGAAAGGCAGGAGCAGGGATGGGCTTCTCAGTGGAAGACTGGGTAAGGGAGGAGGGAGATTCCAAGAGCAAGGCTTCCACGAAGAGCAAAGGGGAGGCACGGAGAGACCCCAAAGGTAAATGTGGCTGACTGGACAGGTTTAGCATTGTTCCGCAATTCTTGGCTCTACTAGAGAATCAGTGGGAAACTGTTTGGTGGGCATGGTGGGCCACTGTATGCAGAGTTTCCCTACAGACAGTAAAGATCAGGGAGGAAACAAATGCAATTCCTTCGTATTTTGTTTTTAGACTCTCAATCAGGCACTTAATTTTCTACGGGTGCCAGACCGTAAACCCTGTGAGGGTAACAACTACTTCTAGCTAATACCTTGCATTTGTAAAACATTTTAGTTCTTTCATATGTAAAACGTTTACATAAACTTTTATGTACACTCTTTCATATATCCTTACCATAACCCAGCGAGGTAGGTATTCTTATACTCATTTTGTATATAGAGAAGCAGAAATTCAAAGCAATATGTTTTAGCTAGAGCATTCTGCAGATGAGGAATCCAAGGCCCAGATGGCGTTAACTGACTTACCAAAGACAAAGAGCAGAGAGTCATCAAAGCCAGGATCAAAATCCAGGTCTCACAGAACTCTAGCTGCCTCCCAATTCTCCCTTTTATTACACTTTCTTCCGGCCTACCAGGGTCCTTAGATCAGCATTCGGCAGACAGAAAGCAAGCCATGAAGAATGGCTGACAGATTTTATTAGTCCTGCCTTTCTACTCTTGATTCTCCCAGGTTGGCTGTTCTAACATTCTCTGTGTTTCTTTGCAGCATGCAAGAGGAAAGAGCAAGAACATGGGAAAGACAGAGGCAACACACCCAAAAAGCCCAGGTTGGTCTTCACAGATGTCCAGCGTCGAACTCTACATGCAATATTCAAGGAAAATAAGCGTCCATCCAAAGAATTGCAAATCACCATTTCCCAGCAGCTGGGGTTGGAGTTGAGCACCGTCAGCAACTTCTTCATGAATGCGAGGAGGAGGAGTCTGGATAAGTGGCAAGACGAGGGCAGCTCCAATTCAGGCAACTCATCTTCTTCATCAAGCACTTGTACCAAAGCATGAAGGAATGACCACAAACTAAAACCTCGGTGGAAAAGCTTTAAATTGAAGAGAAAAAAAAAAATTTTTTTTTAAAGACCAGGACCTCAAGATAGCAGGTTTATACTTAGAAATATTTGAAGAAGAAAAAAAAATGTTATTTATAGTCCAAAGAAACCAAAGACTTAGCTCACCTGCATTCTTACTTTGTTCCAAGACACACACTTCAGCGGGGCGACGACTTGGCAAGAAAAATCGTTAGCAGGAAAACACCACTGGTCTCACACCTTCAATCCATGATCATTCTCACTGTGCTTGGCTGTTTAGTGGTTTGGGGCATAGTGATTTTGAGCCATAGGGTGTACATCTTAAAAGATTGGACTTTCTCATCTGTTCCACTGCGCCACAAAGGTGTATGGTGTCTCAGCACTGTACGTGCACATGGGGGCAGGTGTGTGTACACAGCCACGCACACCACCGCCGCCGCCGCCGCCACCACCACCACCAGTGGTTAGGGACTTAGGCAGAGGTGGTCTTCAGGAAGGGTTGTGCCCTTGGAGTGCGGCCCACATAGTGGGGGGTTGTCTGAGTTCAGTGGATTAGGAGTGTGATTTTGCTCGTCTAGCCTAGTGTTTGAACCTGCCAGGCCCACAACCTAAATGCAGATTCAAACCCAGCAAAGAAAATTTGAATGACACCTAAACTAGTGCATTCTCTTTGTTTGTTAAGGAATGTTCAGATATTTTTTAAAAAATGAAGCAAGAGTCCATCCATTAAAATAAAAAAATCACCTAGGTACCAAAGAACACACTTGATATTATAGTGCAGGTATTTTATTGCAATGATTTTAATAACCAAAGCTATTTTTACACAAAATGCTATGTAAAGTTATACGTATGAACTGATCTAGCTGTAATACACATAATACACATAGAACCATGACGATTATTTATGACTTTTGAAGCATTTGAAATATTGGTTTTCAGAACTGGCAAAAAAGAATGTAGCTTCAGGAAGCAATTAATATCATGGCAGAGAGGTTGGCACAGTATACATGTACACACAGATGGCACCCTCCCTTTCAGGATCCATAAATGTCACTTAGAGACAGGGCTATGATTCCAAAATCTCTTCACAGCTGAGAACATCCGGGGATCCTTCCAAAGTAGGGCTCCATTTTTAAACCAGAAAACTAAGTTTCACAAGGAAGATAACTAGATTCAAAATTTTGTTCAAAGTAACGCTTTTTAGAAAATGGCCACTAAAATAAAGGACTCCATACGTAGGTTAATTTGACTTCAGTTGTTCTGGGCATTTGGCACCAAATGTCTTTTTAAAATACTTTACAAAATACACAAAGTGAGCCGACCAACATTATTTTTAAAAATGAACTCTCCAGTATTTGTAACCATCCTAAAAATGTCAACAAACCAATTTTATTGCTAATCTCAGACATTTTAGGAATTGGACATCAGTAAAACAGTGGGTGCAACCTAGAGATGATGGAATTGGCGGAACTGCATAGAAAAAGCCAGAGTTCCAGTGGAAGCCAAGACTTTGGTTCTGTATAGATATTAAGCTATTTATTTCACTAAGCATGGCCTCCAAAGTGTACTGCATTTTTTCTTGCTACTGCATCAAGCTGGATTTTTTATAACAGAGTCCACTATCTAACAGGGACAGATAAAAAGCTAGACCTGAGCTTCCAAATCAAAAAATTCTAAACTGCTTTATTATCCCAAATCACTTAACCAGAGCTATAGAAATCAAGGAAGATTTTTTAAAAAGTAAGATGAAAAAGTTGCATTAGTAGTACCCTAGTGAATCACTTGAGTCCCAGAAAAATTATCTCTGAATTCAGTTAAATTGTAACTCACATAAGTGTATGCCTTTTGTATCATTAGGGAGAGAATCGGTTATTCTTAATTAATTACCATGCCTAACTAGAAATATAAAATTAAATGTTATCACACAATAAATATTTTATTGAGATTCATTACAAAACTAAAGAAAAAAAAATATCAAACCATCTTGACACAAAACCTAACCGCTTAGGACCAAATCTCAGCATCTTGTCTAGGTTAGAAGAGACATGCACCCAGAGAGGTGCAGCTAAACCAACAAGCCATCTTTGTCTCCTTCACATCTGCTGTGGAATGAGAAACCAACATATATATCCCCTTTGATGAAATAGTCAGCACATTTGCCTTGACCCATTTTTGTCTTAGTATTTTTTTATTTGTCCCCAAATTCCAGTTTAGAATTTTCCCTTCTGAAGATGGCACAATTATAGCTCAGCTATTAAAAAAGACCATTCAAGATTTGCTAAAAATATAATTTGTCAATGATATAAAAACAAAAAGGAAAAACTGATTAATGTTTTCTCTCTCCCAGGATTGTAGAGCAGTGGAGAAGGGAACAGCTCTATAATGTATTTATAATTTAGGAGGAAGGAAAGCCTTATTTATTTAAAACAGGAGACTTTAAAATGCAGGGAAATTCAAGCTGTGTCTACACACAATCTTACTAAATTCAGTACCCCAGGAAAAACAAAAGTTGAATTCAGACAACCATATTTTTTACTTCATTTTTACTATTTTATCCCCAAAATTAATTCAATGGCATTTTATATTTTCAGCCAATTATCTTGGTACTGCGTAGACACAGTCTCAAAGAATATTACAACATTTTTACTATTTCCCATCATAATGGTTTTTTGAAAAATAACCAGTTAATCTATTGCTAACACCAAAGATAATTTTCATACCAGCATTGAATTTGCACCCATTATGCAATTTCAGGGCCTAGAGATATATTTTCTCCTAAACAGTTGCACAAATCAGAGCCTGAAAGCAATTTTTTACTTGACTGTTTAAGCATGCTCGCAACCTTGGCTTTTTAGAAATCATAATGGACAAATTCAGTTTCTCACAAGCAATATGCTTATTACATCATCATGTAAGACTGATTCTTCACTTGCTTCTGAACTGACATGTAGAAAACAATGCTTCCCTACCTGTTTAGTGTAGCATTAATATATGGCTCAGGTTTTTTAACCTACCACATTCAACAAATGTGCATTTGTTCACCCACCATATCTCAATCCGTCAGCAAAATTCACCTGAAAAGATATTCTTTTGTTTGTGTGTTTCTTTATTCCAAAACTGCACTTCAAAGAATATTGTTTGTTTTCTTTTGGTTTTGATTTTGGTTTTGGTAGAATGGAAGTTAGTCTGTTTTTGGCCATAAAGCATTCAGGTCCTCATCACTGGAAGCTTTCCTGAAAAGAAGTGTGAAATTTGGACATACCACAGGCCCAGACTTCAGTGAAAGTTCAGGTAAAAGAATTCCAGGTGTCAGGAACTGAGAATTCCATTCCCTGGATGCAGCTGGAATAGACCCTAAAGATCAAAGAGAGTGTGTGGGGAAATCCAGAAGTTCTAACTGAACATGTCACTCACTGCACCCCAAAAAGCATAATTAATTTTCCAGGAAAAATAAATAAATAAAAGCACTATGCTACTTTTGGACTCATCCCACTCCCATTGCTACCCCAGGTGAATGACACGTCTTTGCAGGTTAAATGCAAACTTTGCTATACCAAAGAGTCCTAGGACATTTTCACATGAGCTATAAAGGCATTTTCCCTAAGAAAGGTCCTCCCTTCTTTGTACATAAAGGATGAAAACTATGCATTTAGCAAACAAAGAGAAAGCACTTCTCCCTTTTCTATCTAGTTGTTTAGGGTGCATTCAAAAAACCAGAGGCTGTTTTGAGACATGTTTGGCCTTCTGGATTATTATTGTGGTGTGGTTAGCTTTACAGTACATTTGGTAACTATTTCCTAAATAGTAAGGACAAAGAAGCAGAAGGTAAGAAATAGCTACTTCCACGTGTAAAAAAAAAAAAAAAGAAAAAAAACGAAAAAAAAAAAGTGTAAAGATCTACTATTTATAGTGTGAACCAAAGATGCTACCTCACTCGATTTCCATTGGTGATTTTAATCACATTGATGATACCAAAGAATACCAAAGATATTTTCATGCACGGCCTTGGTCTGCAGAGGGAACTCCTCCGCTTTTCCTTCTCCCACCTCCCTTCCCCTCCTCACTCTTCACTCAGTGTGTAAACTTGTCTTCATTCTTAATAATAATAATACAATAATGATAACAACATTAGGAAATACTACTCTTATTACTGCTAGTTCTACTTGTAAATCTCTAGGCAAACATGTTGCAAACTTTGTAAACTCCTAGGACGAGTGCCTTGCTTGAACCAAAGTGTTAAACCGCTGTTGACCTCTCTCACCTTATACTCTTTGAATACCTCAGCCTCTTAGAAAGGCCACTAATGAAAAAAAAAAAAAAAAAAAAAAAGGAATAATTATTCACCGTGGTGCTTTTTCCGTGCAACCATGCAATGAAACTTTCTTTGATACCAAAGGATGACTTTTTTTTCCCTCCTATTTCTTGCTGATAAACCAAAGCTCCTCCTCTCTGTTTCCTCTCAAAGTCCCCCTTCCCCACTTTGCGAGTTCCTTCCCCAGGCAGGCCGTGCATCCTTTTACCAATTCCTCCAAATACCTCATAGTAATAAAGTTTTAGGGTTATGTTGTATAGAGAGTCTATGTGATAAGGCAGAACTTACTAGTTTGATAATTGTTAAGGTTACTTTTTAAAAAAAAAACTTTATAATTCATATTTATTTTGTAGGTTGTATGTTTGGGATGGTTTTCCCCCTTTGGTTTGGGGTTTGTTTTCTTGGAAGAGCTGCTCTGTTGCTCAAGGAAGACTTCATTTCTAGAAATGTTCCCCAGGTGGGTTAAGAGTTGTGTAAAAATGCAAGAATGGAATAAGGAATGATTTTCATTAAGATGGCTACTTATGAAGTTTTTGTGTTTCATAGTAAATTTTTTTCCACAGGGTAAAAAAATATATATATATATAATCTCTTTTTTGTGGAACTGGTTCCTATTTTTCTCTATAATGTGCTGTGATTTTTTTTAATTTAATTACATTTTATAAGCTTATTTAATCACTGCTTTAATTTATGACTGTGTAGTTTTTTAAATGTATATATAGTAGAATCAAAATGGCCAAAGCTTTATGTTACAATCTTTTTGTTCTAGATGCTAAGATAAGCTGAAGGCAAGAGCTTCTCTTAACTGCAGGGTGTATCTTTAGCTTTTTTAGCTTTTTCTTAGCAGGCACTTCAATGTGTGTTGTGAACACTGCCAGGTTTCCACCCCCCAACCCCAGAACAAAACAAAACAAAACTTGTACATGCCAAAATGAGTGTTTCAAGGTAGTCCTTTTTGCCACTTAGAAAGGCATTATTAGTGGTTTTCCTTTAATTTATTGTTATTATTATTTTTTAGAAAAGATTACTTTGCAGGTAAGACCTGAATTTCCAAAGAATTTAAGACTTGTTTCATGTTTCAAAGCACCGGCATTTGTGAGATACTTTGCTAGTTTGTTTTTGTTTTTGTTTTGTTTTAAACCATTCTCACGGGTATGAGAAGTAAAGAGTGTAAAACCTCAAAGAGACAAGCTAACTTGAATTTGGAAATCCTCGAAGTTTTACCAAGTTTCTGAATTGCTTCAAGGCTAGGGGCAGGGCTTGGAGACACAGTTCCTTTTGCAGAGATGAGAGTAGAATATAATGACTTCATGCTCTAAAGGAGAAAGAAAATGCTGGGGATAGCTGATCTTCCCAGCTCTTCTGGCCAGACCACGGAAGAAACAAAACATGATAGCTTGCTCGGCCCAGTTGAGTTGGTCTTTCCTCACTCTTCATCTTCCCCCCAGCACTTAGAGATGATCACTGCCTCAAGCCCCCTTACTCAAGTTCCTTCAGATTTTTGGCCCTGCTTTAGATTAGCATATGCAGAGAATTCTAAGGCAACAAGTGGCGTCCTCATTTGTTTTATTTGGCTGAAGTGAGTTGTTTTAACTACATGGCATAAATCCATAGATGTAAATACTTTTCCTCTCAACACAAAGTTTTCCTTTATTTTCTTTAGCAGAGTTGTTTGGGGTGGGAAAGAAAAGGAAGGGCTTAGATTTCGGGTCAAATGTTACATTTTCTTAGGAACATTTTTATTCTTGTATTTTAGTAGGGCAATAAATCTGCTCTGAGTCACAGGATCATTCAGTGGTCTGTTGGTAAATGTTGACTATTTGTTTTAAATACAAATACTGTGCAGTGAGTTATAGAAAGTCCAGGAAAATGGATGAGGAAGAGATTTTTTTTTTTTTTAACCATTAGCAATTATACAATTAACAGAGTTGTATTCACAAGGTCACGTTTCTGTTTCTGTATTAGTATTGATTTTTTGTGGTTCTGCATTTATTACATAATCACTGTGGGCTCCTTTTAGGTTTGCTGTCTGAACCAAGTGACAGTATTTTTTTTTTTTAAATAAACTTTAAAACATTGTCTTCCACTTGCTTCAGTAGTTGTCTTCATATCTCCTGTGTTTATTGTCTGATCTGAAGTCCACCCATCTGCCACTCACTTAGACCTGTCCCTTCCCCCTTTTCTATTTTCGCTAAGCTGTTGACCTTAGCTATTGTTTGAGTGTAACTCAGTTTCCATGTTCAAGTTAGCTTGGTGGTTTATTACGTAACGAGGGTGCCTAAGACAATCATCAGGTAAAAAAGTAAATAAATAAAATAAAAAATAAAATTTAAAAAAAAATCCGTAGAGTAGAAAATCTTCTAAGAGCAGAGGGAGTTCTTCTTTAGCAATGGAGAAAAAAAATGGTAAATACATAATTAAATAATGAATTAATTAAAAACTAACCATGAGGGGCTTAGAAGATTTTTGATAAAAGACAAATGTTGCTGTCATTTTCTTTGTCAATTAGAAAGCAGTGGTAGTTTCTACGTTGCATCTACATTTCAGACTAAATGATTATTGTACCTAGTTATGGTTGTTTGCTAATATTTTGTCTTTCTCTTTCTCTCTGTCCAATGCTTCTTCTGTACTTTTGTGTGTAGCAACAAAAAGTGTAATGCGTTAGGCATTATTCTAGTTTGGTTATGAGTATCTCCTATACTACATGATTTCTTTCTTTTTTTTTTTAAGCTTCACTACTGTTCTCACTTTATGCCGTGCAATATCATCTGCTGTGTTTGCTAAGCAAAAAAAGAAAAAAAAGAAAAAAAAAAAGCAAGTGATGATACCATCAAGCTTTTCAGTGTTAAAATGTTTCAGCATTTATGTAGTCACCAAAATGTAGTAAATAAAATGTTGGATTTTCCAGCACTTTAAATTTAGACAATTTTTGCCTTCTTTTGTTTTTATTCGACCTGTAATCCTAGGTGTGTAGCTCATGATTTTCTTTGGAGGAAGAATGAAACTGAGAGAAAAACATATATAAGAACTGAAACCAGTGACATGATTTAAAGAAAGATTAATCAAGAAAAAAATGAAAAAAAAGAGGTGTTCTCCAGTGGAGTAGGAGGATATTTTTAAATGGAAGTGGGACATTCTATTTCTAGAGATTAACCATTTATACTAACCTGATTTATTCTTTGTAAGAAAGAAAAATTATTATTAAGGTTGGCTCTTAAAAGCCATCTCCAGCAAAATAAAAGTGTGTCTGTCTGTGTGTATGAATGTCTGTCTGTCTGTCTGTCTCAGGGACTAGGGGAGGACTGGGAAATTAAGATCCTCCTTTATTTAAGAGTATAGTGATTGATCAAGAAGACTAGCTCAGGGAAAAGACAAACTAGGATTACTAGCTGTGTACCTTGGGTAAATTACTTAACTTCCCTAAGTCTCAGTTTGTTCATCTATAAAATGGGGATAAATGTCAACATTACAGGGTTGTTGTAAGGATTAGAAATCAGAAGTAGGTAAAGCTTGGCACAGTGCCTGGCATATGATAACTCCTCAATAAATGTCATCTATTTTTATTATTGTAAGTAAATATCTTAAAATGCAGAGTTTTTCCTATTTAAAAAATACTTATTTCCAAGTCAGGTTTTTCTTTTTATATATATATAAGTGCAGGGCTACTTTCTTGACACAATTCCATGAGTTCTACTTTCCAAAAGGTACCACTGCTGTAGAATAAAATGTGAATAGGGCCCTCTCAAGTGGTCCAGTGGGTTGGCCCTGTAGAGGTCACCGGTTTAATGTCTAAGAATCAGGTCACCAGAAAAGAAAAACAACAACATGTCTGAGAAGTTTTTGAGGGGCGAACTGACTTTAAAACTTAGAAAGGAGGTTGCCTGGAAGCATCCTGAGCACTGACCTCTGAAGGTTTCAACTGGCAGGATCTTTGGGAGAGTAGAGCTAATTTGGGTAGATGTGAAAAGTTTCTCAGGCAAAACCTGAGGGGGCTAAAAGTACCTGGGGAGGATGTTATAAATTGAATGCAGGGGTAGGGAAGCCAGAGTCAGTATTATTCTTCTATTTCTTTAAAGCACTGAAAATAGTATACTAAGTACTATAGCAGATGGCAAATATCACTAAAATGGAATTGGCTTCAATTCCTCCCAAAGAAATTTTTCCCTTCTTCCACCCTACAGAGCAGGGTCATCACAGACAGTGATTACATTCATGAAGAACATCAGAAGATGCACTCGTGAACATGAGGGAGGTGACGGGAAAGAATTCACCTTGCTCTCTTTTCAGATGTTTAAAACTTGATTCCCACCTCCAAGCCTGCAGTGTGCTACCCTTAAAGGTCCCTACGTCCAGTCCTGGGCCACCCATCTCGCACTTTAGTCGCGTTACAGTGATTAGGACCACACAGTTTTTATTACATCAGCCAATGCCTCAGAGAACACCACACCGAGTATTCTTGTCTTTGGCTTTGGCTTCATGGGTTTTTTGTCTTTGTTTTTGTTTTGGGGGTTGGGGGATGGATTTCGAAAGCCATCTCTCCAAAACAACCATAATTTCAGTCGTAAGATAATGGCATCCTTTTTTAACCAGCATTCTGAGAAAACAGCTGTTGAAAACTAAGTGGGCAGAAAAGAGACATCTTCAGATTTTCATCAGTGTGCCAACTTTATCTCCACTTCTCTTTCAACAAACCTTGTATGCTTGTTGTCTCGCGTCAAGTTTGATCTCTGCTCTTTCTCCTTATCTCCAAAAAAGATAATTTGACCTTTTTGTGGGCAATGTTTGATGGGAAGAAGACAGCCAGAAAATCTTATGTGATCTCCACTGAGGTAGTTCTTTTGGGATAAATGATACGTGGAAGCAAAGCACTGGGTTTCTGGATTCCTGAAAAATAGGAATGAAGAGAAATCATGGTTCAGTGAGGAGGAAGAGGTGGAGGGCCTCTTGAAAGACCTGGTGGTTTCTTGGGGGCAAACAAGGGCAAGGAGTTTGGAGAGTGCTGTTCAGCCTAATGGTAAAGGGTACTGACTTGTGACCTTGACCCTGGACCCAAATCACTCTCAGGCTCAGTCTTCTTCTTTCTGTAAAATGGACAAAATAATTGTACTTATTTCATAAAATTGCTGTGAGTATATAGATGGTTTTGTATACACAGGCCCACCCCAAAACCTACTGAATCAAAATCTGCATTTTAACAAAGTCCCTATGTAATTCATGCCCATTAAACAACTAGAAGCACATGCCAACATGGTGAAAAAGAGTGAACCAATTGTTAGCTGTTTATTGTACATGAAGAGACATTCCAGAATGTTAAGTGCCCCCAGGAATTTATTCCCAAATGCTGGAGTGTGGACTCACTACATCAGAATTACCTGGGGAGACCCTAATATAGATTCTGATTAAGCTGATCTGGAATAAGTTATACCAATCTGCATTAAGTGATTCTGATGGATCAGAATTCAAGATCAAAGAGGCCAATGCCATGAACTCCATGGAAAAATCTGAGTGAGATCTGGTCGGTGACATCCTTTACTTTGCGGCCAAATCAGCCTTCCCAATAATGGTCTTTCTCCTCCCCCAAACCCATGTACTCCATTGCACTTAGGATAAAACTCACATTCCTTACATTAATGTTCCTTACCATAGCCTCCAACTAGGGTGACCACAAACTTTATCATCTAAGCCATATGTCAGGCAAACCAGGACACACAATCACGAAAGACCCTGCATTGTGAGCTGTCCTCTTACTGACCTACTCAAGGTCATGCCACTTTCACCCAGGCTTACTCTCCAGGCCCCATCCTGCCTTAGCATTTAAAGGCTATTCCTTCTTCCTGCAATGCTGTCCTTCCCTTCATCCTGCAAAAAAAAAAAAAAATTTTTGTTTTTGCCATTTTAAGTTTCAAATACAAAACACTCTTATAAGGGAACTGGTTTATAATACCTAAATTCTATGATTGACAAGGTGAAGAAGGAAAGTGTTTTCTGTATCATTCCATTTCTTTTACAATCAGCATAAAGTCAGAAGAATCAAGACCAATTCTTTCCCCAGCAGGAGCAGAATTTAGTCTGCTGAGTCAGTAAGCCATTTGACATATAGGCATCTAATGCATACTCCATTTGCTTTGAATTCAGAATTCCTGGTATTTACTCTACCTCTACATTCTACACTATCATCAAACACCCTGAGAAACTGCTAACAGATCGGCACATGGCTGACTCCTCATCCTTTACGTCTCCTCTTTAATGTTTTCTCCTCAGGCCTGACCACCTTTAAAAGTCAGTCCCTTCCCTGTGATTCTCTAGCACAGCCTCCTGCCCCCCATCTCCACAATACTTTTCTTAATTTGTAATTATTTGTTTGCCTGCTTTTGTATGCCCCCTTCTAACACACACACACAAACACAATCACTCCAGATGGATAGACACTACATCAGTCTTGTTTACTTAGGTATATCCAGTGAGCTCGTTCCTCACAAAATGTCTATCACCAGGATTTCCTGTTGCTTAGATTTTTTTTTTTTTTTTTTTATGTTGCTTAGATTTTATGTTTGCAAATAAGCCTCATCTAGAATGAACTGATCTGAAGACAATTTCAGAGCTGAAATGTTTGCCAGCTTTCTCAGGAACCCCACATAATAGACCATGATGTTCTCAGTGTGTGAACTCAGAAAATGGCCTGTGAACTCCTCTTCCCTTGCACAATTTGTTGAACCCAAGCCAGGCCCTCAGTACCTTTGCATTTTACACTGTGGAGAAACAGATTTGGCATGACAAAAGGAACAAACATGGAGAAGATACAAAGGTTTTTTAAAAAAAATCTGTGAGTTCCAGAGATCATTGCCACTGCTGGGCTTCCTTGCTAACGGTACCTGGACATCAGCACTATGATTTCATCCTTGGGGTGTGGAATGGCAAAGTAAGGACTTCCAAAATCTCTTCCTTCATAAAAGCAACAAGAATACTAACAAAAATTGTCAAAATCAACATTTTCAGGACTCCGAAAATTAACCAAAGGCTTGCAACAAGAGAAAAAAACTGAATCTCAGTAAGAACAGTCAGTTTTATAGCATTTTACTTGCCCTATTCCCATCCACTCTCAGACCCACTCCCCCCACACCCCTCTCCAGCTCTACAGTAGCCTTAAAGACCAACAGCCAGGGGAGCAGATGTAGCTCAAGCAATAGAGCACCCGCCTCCCACATGGTAGGTCCCAGGTTCGGTTCCCAGTGCCTCCTAAAGACAAAGAGCAAACAACGAGCAAAAACAACAAGCAAACAGACAAGGGAGCCATGGGGGGCAGAGAAACAATGAGCAGACAACAAGCAAAAAAACAACTAGCAGACAACGAGGGGAAAAAAAAACAAAACAGCAGCCAGCAATCATAATGAAAATCAGCAGCCCAGTAGCCATGGAAGGGGGCAGAATAGGTTTGGACTACCCCAAAACACTCTTCTCAGAGTATTGTCAATATATGACCTGTCAGTTCCCTGAAAACCCCAGAGTTTTTCTTTATTTGACCTGACTCAAAACTCACTTGGTTCAAACAGACTTTTCCCTGGTGGCTTTTTTTTTTTTTTTTTTTCTTTTTTTTAAATTTATTGAAGTATATCACTCATACACGAACATACATAAATAAGTGTATAGCAATAGTTGTGAACATCATACAGGGTTCTCATACCTCACCCTACCACCAATACCTTGCCTTGTTGTTAAACATTTTTAACTAATGATTAAAGAGCATCCTCAAAATATTAGTACTAACCAAAGTATTTTCCCCCAACCTACCCTATTATTATTATTTTTATATCATTTATACATGAATATACAGAAACAATAAACATATAGTAAAAGTTGTGGACTTACAAAGCAAACATTCATAACATCATACAGGGGTCCCATATCAACTCTCCACCAACATCTTGCATTGTTGTGAGATATTTGTTACAAATTATGAAAGAATATTGTCAAAATCTTACTACTAATTATAGTCCTTATCTTACATTTGGTGTATTTCTCCCCCAACCCACCCTATTATTATTTTTTAAATATATTTTTATGGCAGAAGTTGTAAACTTGCAAAACAATCATGCACATGTGCAGAATTCCCAAACAACACCCCTCTACCAACACACCACACTGTGGTGGAACATTTGTTACAGATTATGAAATAATATCATCTGATTATTACCAGGTCCATGGCATACATTTGGTGCACATTTTCCATACTTCCCCATTATCAACACAGTACATCTTTGGCATAGATGCAAGAATATTACATTATTACTGTTAACCACAGTCCATAGTTCACTCCAGTTGTATTTTTCCCTGTGCTTCTCCACATCCCACCACCCTGCAGCAGTGATGTACATCTGCTTTAGCTCACAAAGGACACTCTTGCTTCTGTACCATCAACCATAATTCTCATCCACCTCTGGGTTTACTGTGCTATTCAATCCCTAGATTATTCTCTAGCTTTCTGTCAATTGACATTTACATCCCTAGACTACCATTTTCAGCCACCTCCCCATTTATAAACCAGCTGTTATTCACTATAATATGTTACCATCAACTCTGTACATTTCCACACTTTTACAGTAAAGCTAAAATTTCTACATACATTAAATATCAGTATTCCATCTCAGTCCTCCTCTTATCTCCTTTAAGAATCCACCACCTACCACCAGATCTTGAAGATATTTTCCTACATTTCTTCTAGAACCTTTATGGTTCTTGCTTTTATATTTAGGTTTTTTATTCATTTTGAGTTAATTTTTATATAAGGTGTGAAATCGGGGTCTTCTTTCCTTCTTTTGATATGGATATCCAGTTTTCTCAGCAAGCACCACTTGTTGAATGGACTGTTTTGCCTGAGCTAGCTAGGTTTGACAGGCTAGTCAAAAATCAATTGACCATAGGTGTGAGGGTCTGTTTCTGAACCATCAATTCAGTTCCATTGCTCTGTGTGTTTGTCTTTATGCCAGTACCATGCTGTTTTTACCACTGTAGCTAAGTAATACTATTTAAAGTCTGGAAATGAGAGTCCTCCACTTCGCTTTCCCTTTTTAAGATGTTTCTGGATATTCAGGATCCCTTACCCTTCCAAATAAATTTGATAATCTTGTTTTCCATTTATTAAAAAAAATACTGGTGGAATTTTTATCACAATTGCATTGAATCTGTATATCAATTTAAGTAGAATTGACATCTTAATGATATTTAATCTTCTGATCCGTGAGTATGGAATGTTCTTCCAATTATTTAGGTCTTTTTTTTAATTATTATTTCTTTTAACAATGAGTTGTAGTTTTATGAATACAAGTGCTTTACATGGTTGGTTAAGTTTATTCCTGAGTATTTGGGTTTTATCTGTCATATTTTATTTTCACCACTCTTTTGACACTTTTGGTTACTTTTATTGATATAATCTTCATTTCTAGACTCTCTTCCAGGCCTCTCTCTCCTGTCTTTTCTTTTCAGGCTGTAGCACACCCTTTAGTATTTCCTGCAAAGCAGGTCTCTTGGTTACAAACTCTCAGTTTCTGTTTATCTGTGAATATTCTCAACTTGAAAGACAATCTTGCCGGATATAAGATTATTGGCTGGAAGTTTTTCTCTTGCAGTATCTTAAATATATCATACCATTGTCTTCTTGCCTCCATGGTGAAAACTTAATCTTATTGGGTATCTCTTATATGTTATGCATTGTTTTTCTCTTGCTGCTCTCAGAATTCTCTCTTTGCCTATTGCATTTGACATTCTGATTAGTATGTATCTTGGAGTTGGTCTATTCGGATTTTTTCAGATGGGAGTACATCATGCTTCTTGGGCATGGATATCTATGTCCTTCAATAGGGTTGGGAAATTTTCTACCATTATTTCTTCAAATATTTATTTTCCCTTCTCTTCTTCTTCTGGGACACCCATGACACATATGTTTGCACATCTCTTGCTGTTGTTTAGTTCCCTGAGACCTTATTCAAGTTTTTCCAATCTTTTCTTCATCTGTTCTTTTGTATGTTCACTTTCAGAGGCCATTTCTTCAAGTTCACCAATCCTTCTTCTGCCTCCTCAAATCTGCTATTATATGATTCCAGTGTATTTTTAATTTCATTTATTGCACCTTTCATTCCTATAAGATCTGCTATTTTTCTATGTATGCTTTCAAATTCATCTTTGTGCTCATCCAATGTCTTTTTTTTTTTTTTTTAAGATTTATTTATTTACTTTATCCATTTTAAACCCCCTTCCCCATTTGCTGTTTTGTGTCCATTCGCTGGGCAATTCTCTGTGTCTGTTTCCTGCCATCTCTTCTCATCCTTCTCCTCCAGTCTTCACCAGGATTCGATCCTGGAGACCTCCGATGTAGGAGAGAGGTGTTCTGCCACTTGCACCACCTCGGTTCCTGGTTTTTGGAGCTTTTGGAGCATCTTGTCTTGTCTCTCCCCTGTTATGCCATCATCTTGCTGCAAAGCTCCCGGGGCCTGGTGGCTCACCAGCACACAGAG
The DNA here is from genome assembly GCA_026826555.1 of Tolypeutes matacus. Classification (NCBI taxonomy): domain Eukaryota; kingdom Metazoa; phylum Chordata; class Mammalia; order Cingulata; family Chlamyphoridae; genus Tolypeutes; species Tolypeutes matacus. Next base: position 5,765,948 of record JAKSZT010054395.1, read on the forward strand.
CCTGGCAGCCCATGCACTTTCTATATATATATATTTTTTTATTTTACCGGGAGGTCCCAGGGATCGAACCCAGGTCCCTCTATATGGCAGGCGGACACCCAACCATTTGAGCCACATCCGCGCTCCCAATGTCTTCTTAATATCCTTAATTTCTTTAGCCATCTCATTGAATTTATTAAAGACATTTGTTTGGGAAGCGGCTGTGGCTCAATCAGTAGGGCTCCCATTTGCCATATGGGAGGCCCCGGGTTCGGTTCCCGGGGCCTCCTGGTGAGGGCAGACCCGTCCGCACGTGGTTAGCTGACCCTGCGAGCACAAGCAGCAAGGGGGGGATGAATGAATAAATAAATAAAATCTTTAAAAAATAAAAATAAATTAAAAAAAAATAAAGACATTTGTTTGAACATCTATGATTAGTTGTCTCAATTTCTTTACATCATCTGGAGGCTTATCTTGTTCCTTTAACTGGACCAATCTTCCTATTTCTTGGTGTGGATTGTAATTTTTTGTGTGTGTCTTGGCATCTGGCTTACTAGAGTATTTATTCTGGATGCAGTTTTTCTCTTTAGTTTAGGGCTTCCTGCCCTTAATCCCTTGCTGGTTATGTAATAGGAGCCAAGGATATAGTTGATGCTATAAGCTGTGGAGGCTCAAGCTGCCCTCACTGCCCCAAGGATCAGTGAAGCGTCTCAACTTTATCTTTTGCCAGGGGTAGGGACAGAGCCATAGCTGTGTGGAATAATCCAACTCATGCCGGAAGAGATTGATGAAGCTTCACGCCCCTTTCTCCCCTGCCTGGGGCAGGGATGGAGCTGCAGGTGTGGGCAGCAATCTACAGTGCAAGTCCAAGATGACCGCAGTTGCCACAGTACACTTCCAATTATTCAGTCTGTGCCAGCCAAATGTACCTGCAGTTATCTGGATAGACTGGTGCAGGGCCTGCCAGCTTCCTCCCTGCTAGAGGTGGAGCTGAAGCCTAGGATAGGGCTGCAGGCCAATCTGGGTGAAAGAAACCAGTCTCTATCATCACTGTGATTTTCAGTCAGCCCAGCTTTCCCTCATGTGGAGTCAAAATGGTGGCTACCGGCCTCTTTCTGACTTGGACAGGTTCAAACTTTAGCTGTTCTTAGGATTATACTTTAGTCTGCTGAATTTACTAATCAGTAGCTGAAGTTGGTGCCTAACCATCTCTTCCTTCCCCGCTTTTGGGAAATGGAGCTTCCAATTCCAGCCGTGGAATAGCTCCCAAAGCAGCTTGTGCCTCCAGTGGAGGATGGGCACTGGCCTCTGTGGCGTGGAGTGCTCTGCTCTACTTAAAAATCTTCTCCGCAGATGAGCAGTCTCCTCCTTCCATTCTTTCAAGGATGTTGCAGGATGCACTTCTGGTCTCCTGGAGCCCCCAAATAAGTGCTTTAGATAGCTCTGGGTGATTACTAACTGCCCTGTAGCAGGAGCTGATTCTATGAGTTCCTTACTCAGCCAACATCTTGTTGGTTGTCCCCCTCCCCTCCCCCCGGTGGCATTTTTAAAACAATCAGGGACAATTGTTTAACATCACAGATACCTGAGGCGGTGATAACAGTTGGGGCAAATAGAAACTTGACCTAAAAACTTAAAAGGAAAAGGCAGGGTATGAGATATCCATAGAGAGCTTTGAAAAGCTCTGACATATTCCTGAGAATCTAGAAGGCCATGCACACATGTTTAGGATTGTGCACATACCCAGGAAGACCTAAGAAGGCCTTAAGCTCTCCCCTCTGACTGACTTTGAAGCTCTGTACAAGCAGTGGGTGAAGATTAAGGCAGAGTTGAAGGCAAGCCTTAACAAGCACATAGAGTCCCTTGGCAAAGATAAGAGACTTATTGGTTTCAAGGATTTAAGAAAATCTCCATCCAATCATTACCTGAACACTAAGCTAACCAAGTGGAGACTTCAATGGCCATGCACAACAAAGAATACAGACTTTACAGAATTAGTTCAGAAAAGTCACTAAACAAACAAACAACAACACATAGTAGTAAAAAAAAAAACCCTAGGAAGAAAGGAGGGATATGATTTCTAGAGTTATCACATTATTTATTTAAAATATCTGGTTTTCAACAACAACAACAAACTATGAGACATACAAAGAAACAAGAAATTAAGGCCCACATCCAAGGAAAAGAAGCTGTCAATAGAAGCCATCCCTGAGGAAACCCAGACATTGGACTTACTAGACAAAGACTTTAAATCAGCTACTTGAAATATGTCCAAAAAACTAAAGTAAATCATATCTAAAGAAATAAAGGAAAGCATGAGAATAATTTCTTATCAAATAGAAAATATTAATAAAGAGGTAAAAATTATTTTTAAAATGAACCAAATATAACAAACAAAAAAATGCACAAATAAATAATATTAAAAAGAGAGAGAGAAAAGAACCAAATTGAAATTATGGAGTTGAATATACACTAACTGATATAAAAAAATTGAATAGGGTGGTTAAACAATGGATTTGAGCTGGCAAAGTTCAAGTCAACTTGAAACTATGTCCACTGAGATTATACACACTGATGGACAGAAAGAAAAAGAAATGAAGACAAAGGAACAGTACCTCAGAGACCTGTGGGACACCACCAGGTATATAAACATACATAAACTGTGAGATCCAGAAGGAAAGTCAAGAGAAAAGTAGTCAGAATATTTGAGGAAATAATGGCCAAAAACTTTCCACATTTGATGAAAATATTTATCTACATACATAAGAAGTATAACAAACCCCAAATAGGAAAAAATTTTAAAGATCCACAGGAAGATGCATCATAATCAAACTGTCAAAAGACAAAGAGAGAATCTTGAAAGCAACAAGAGAGAAACTACTCATCAAATACAAGGATACTCATTAAGATTAATGGCTGATTTCTCATCAGGACCCATGAAGACCAGAAGGCAATGCAATGACATATTCAAACCACTGAAAGAAAAAGACTATCAACCAAAAATTCTATATCCAGCAAAACTATCCTTCAAAAAGGGAGGGAGAAAGTAAGACATTTCCAGATAAACAAAAACAGATATTTCATTGCTGGCAGAACTGCACTACAAGGAATACCAAAGGGAGGCCTTCAGGTTGAAATGAAAGGACAGTAGACAGTAATAGAATCCTCATGAAGAAATAAAAAAGACTGGTAAAGGTAGCTATATAGGTGTCTCCATTTCCCAGATGCTAAAACAAATACCATACAATGAGTTGGCTTAACAGGAATTTATTGGCTCACAGTTTTGCAGCTAGGAGAAGTCCAAGATCTAGGTATCAGCAAAGTGATCCTTTCTCCCTGAAGACTATGTTGTTTGGGGACTGGCTGCTACAATCCTTGGATTCTTGGCTTTTTTGTCATGTGGCAATGCACATGGCAATGACTTCTTCTTCTTCTGAGTTCCACTGACTTCCAGCTTCTACTCATCCACATGGCTTTGAATTCATAAAACCCCCAGTAATAGGATTAAGGCCCAAACTCATTCAATTGGGCCATACCTTAACTAAAAATAATATCCTCCAAAAGTCCTAGTTTCAGTAAGTTCACACACACAGGAATGGATTAAGATTAACAACATGTTTTTCTGGGGTATATAATTCAGCCTGCCACACTAGGTAAATATAAAAGACAATATAAATATTTTTTGTAACTTTTTTCCCTATCTGATTTAAAAGACAACTACAAAAATGATAAATATAAATCTATATTGATGGGCACATAATATATAAAAATGAAATCTGTATTATAATAGTAACCCAAAGGAGGGGGGAAGTTTATCAGTCAGGGTTTAACAAGAGAAACAGAACCAGTAGGAGATATATATTAAGGGAGTTATTGCAAAGACTTGTTAGAACTGGCCAAGTGAGTCAGAAATCCATAAGATAAGCCATCAGGAAGAACAGGATGGAATTGTGGGCACAAGCCAAAGCTGTAGAAAAAGTAGAATATCTTTTTCTTCTGAAAAACTTCAGTTTCTGCTCTTAAGGTCTTTCAACTAATTGAATCAGACCCATCAAGGTCATCTAGGGTCATCTCCTTTACCTGATTATGAATATTAATCACATCTACAAAATACCTTCACAGCAATATCTAGATTAGAATTTGATCAAATAACTGGGAACTATAGTCTAGCCAAGTTGACACATAAAACTATCCAACATAGGAGGGAACAAAGCTAGATAGAAGCACATTTTTGTGTACTGTTGAAATTAATTGGTATTAATCATCCTTCTTCCAGAGCTCAGCATACCTCCTACCATGCTGCTGGTAGGCCCCAAAGCCCATTTATGACTTTACATATGGGAGTATTATAATAATAAGAGATAAAGGTGTTGGGGGTAAGGAGTGGGGAAAGTAGGTATTTGGGAACTCTGTGCTTTCTGCATAGTTTTTCTGTATCCCTACAACTTCTCTAAAAAGTAAAGTCTATCAAAAAAAAAAAAAGAGAGAGAGAGCGATAAAAGGACATAATATATGCAACCTATTCTTAAAACGTCCAGGGGAAAAATAGGAAAGGTAAATAGAGCCTGAGGAAACTGTGGGACACCATTAGCATGCCAATATATGCATTGTGGGAGTCCCAGAAGAAGAAAAAGAGAAAGGGGCAAAGAGAATACGCAAAGAAATAATAAATGAAAACTTCCCAAATTTAATAAAAGGCATGAATATATACATCCAAGATAGACTCATGCTATAATCAAACTGTCAAATTCCCAAGACAGAGAAAGAATTGTTAAAGACACAAAAGATAAACAACATGTTATGTAGAAGGGAGCCTCAGTAAGATTATATGCAAATTTCTCATCAGAAACCATGGAGACAAGAAGGAAGCATGATAACATATTTAAAGTGCTAAAAGCAAAAAATTGCCAGCCAAGAATTCTATATCTAGCAAAACTGTCTTTCAAAAATGAAGGAGAGGGGGAAGCAGATGTGGCTCAGGCGACTGGGATCCTGTCTACCATATAGGAGGTCCAGGGTTTGATTCCCAGAGCCTCCTGGTGGAAGGCGAGCTGGCCCACATGGCATGCTGACCCACGCAGGAGTGCTGGCCCATGCACAGAGCTGATGCAGCAAGATGATGCCACAAAAAGAGACACAGAAGAGAGATAATAAGAGACACAGCAGGCAAGGGAGCTGATGTGGCACAAGAGATTGAGCGCCTCTTTCCATGCTGGAAGGCCCCAGGATTGGTTCCCGGTACCACCTAAAGAGAAGACATGCAGACACAGAAAAACAGAGAGCAGACAGCGAGCACAAAACAATGAGGGGGAGAGGGGGAGTAAATAATAAATAAATAAATAAATAAATAAATAAATAAATAAATAAATAAGTCTTTTAAAAAATGAAGGAGAGGGGAGTGGATGTGGCTTAAGAAGTTGAGCGCCTGCCTCCTACATGGGAGGTCCCAGGTTCAGTTCCCAGTCTCCTAAAGAAGATGAGCAGATGCCACAACCAGCAAAACACCACAATCAGCAGACGTCTGCAACAAGCAGATGACACAAACAGCAGGGAGTGGAAATGACTCAAGTGGTTGGATACTCGCTTCCCACATGGGAGGTCCCAGGTTCGATTCCCAGTGCCTCCTAAAGAATACAAGCAGACAACGAGCAGACAGACAAGGGAGCCATCTGGGGGTGGGGATGATAAAAATAAAAAAAATTTTTTAATTAAAAAAAAAAAAAGGAGAGAGAGTGGATGTGGCTCAAGCCATTGAGCACCTGCTTCCTGAATTCGGTCCCTGGTGCCTCCTAAAAAAACAAAAACAAAAAACAAGTAAACAAACGAAGAGACCAACCCAGAGGAGCCAGTGTGGCTCAGTGGTTGAGCTCTGGCTTCCCACATGAGAGGTCCCAAGTTCAATCCCCAGTCCTGGTACCTAAAAAAAAAAGAAAGGAGAGTTTAAGACATTCCTAGATAAACAAAGCTGATCAAGTTCAGCACTAGACCAGCCCTACAAGAAATGCTAAAGGGAATTCCGCAGGTTGAAAGGAAAGGACACTAGACAATTGACTAAAGTCACATGAAGAAATGAAAATCTCCAGGAAAGATAATGACATGGGTAAATATAACTACAAATACTATTGTATTTTTGGTTTGTAACTCTACTTTTGACTTCCTATAGGATCCAAAAGGCAAAAGCATAAAATGTAATGATAAATCAAGGGTTTTAGACTCATAGTATATAAATATGTAATTTGTGATAAGAACTACATAAAAGTGGGGGACAGAGGGATATAGGAACATACTTTGTGTATACTATTGCAGTTAAGTTGGTATCAAAGCAAATGAGATTGTTATAGATTTAGAATGTTAGATTTAAGCCTCATGGTAACCGCAAAGAAAATATCAGAGAATATGCAAATTCATAGAGACAGAAAGTAGAGTACAGGTTACCAGAGATGTGGGGCAGGGGAATGGATAGTTAATACAAAATGAACGTAGGGTTTCTCTTTGGGGTGAAGGGAAAGTTTTAGTAATGGATGGTGGTGAGGGTACTGAAACATTATGAACATGACTAATTCCACCAAATGGTAGAATTGGAAGGGGTTAGGATGGGAATATTTATATTGTATATATTTCTACAATTAATAAAAGGAAAGAAAGAAAAAGAAACTAAAGAGATAATGACAGGGAAGCAGATGTGGCTTAAGCAATTGAACTCCCGCCTACCACATGGGAGATCCTGGGTTCGGTTCCCAGTGCCTCCTGGGAAGAAGAGCAAGATAGCAAGCTGACGCGATGGGCAGGTACAGTGAGCTGATGCAACAAGATGATGCAACAAGGAGACGCAAAGAGAAAAGACAATGAGAGAAACAACAAGCAGGGAGCTGAGGTGGCTCAGAGTGGTTGAGTGCCTCTCTCCCACACGGAGGTCCCAGGTTCGGTTCCTGGTGCCTCCTAATGAAAAGACAAGCAGACACAGAGAGCACACATTGAATAAACACAGAGAGCAGGCAGCGAGTGCAAACAACAACGGCGGGGGGAGATGAATAAATAAAATAAACCTTTTTTAAAAAGAGAGAGATAATGACAATTAAATGCAGTACATGATACTCGATGGGATCTAAAAATGGAGGACAAAAGGCTTAAAAGGACATTAACTGGGATGTAGGAAAAAGACTAGAATATAGAATGTAAGATTGATATCAATATTAAATTTCTTGAACTTGGTAATTGCAGTTAAGGTGATCACATAAGTGAAATGTCCTTGTTCGTAGGAAATCTACTTGGAAGTTGTTTCAAATTAGTTAAAATGGATTTAAAATTTGGGTCCAGGTGGAGGTCAGCTGTGACTTAATGGGGGCTGAGGCCATATTTCATGAGAAAAGATAGTCCCAGAGAGAGACGGTGCCAGGAGGGATCGACTGGAAGTGCAAGCAGCTTGGGTGGCTCAACCAGTAGGTGGGGGGCACACAAGCAGAGCAAAAGAGATCTGTCGGCTTGTGCCCTTATTGATTTCCCGTGAGAGTCAAGGATTGTTTAGACTGAAGCAAACACGTGCAAAAAGGGAAAGGGACTGGGGGTCAAGGGCTGTGGGGATGGTTGGCTTATCATACAGGACCAGCTGTGGGTTTTGGGTGTGTGGGTGGTGTGAGTTGGGGCTACAGATGTGGGTTTGGGCTCTAGGAGAGTTTATGCCCCAGGGCTGGAAAGCTGCTTATTAACTAAGCCAAGTGTTGAAGTAAGTGGATTAGCCAAAGTAAGATAGATACTGAGGCAACATGCAAAAAAAATTTAGTAGTTATAACAGAAGTATTATGTATTCAAGGAGTATGATGTATGCAACCTGCTCTCAAATATTTAGAAAATTAGATAGATAGATAGACAGACAGACAGACAGATGATATGGCAAATGTGAAAAAATGTTAAAATGGGTGGATCTAGGTATCTGGGTGGGCAGAGTGGGAGCGGGAAGATGTATGATGGAGTTCTCTGAATGGAGTTTGTATTATTTTTGAAACTCTCTTGTAATTTTTAAATTATTTCAAAATAAACAGTTAAAATAAAAAGGTGTTCCTCAGAAATTTAAATATAGAACCACCATATGACTCAGCAATGCTACTCCAAAGTTATACTCAAAAGAATTGAAAATGGGAACTCAATCAGATGCAGGTACATGCATGTTCATAGCAGCATTATATATACACAACAGTCAAAAAGTTGAAGCAGCTAAAGTGTCCATCAACAGACGAATAGATATGTACATACAGTGTGGTATATACCAGCCAAAGGGGTGCTGATACAAAATAACAGAAATCTGTTGGTCTTTATGAAGGGTATTTATTTGGGGTAGAAGCTTACAGTTACCAGGCCATAAAGCATAAGTTTCTTCCTTCACCAAAGTCTGTTGCCACATGTTGGAGCATGACAGCTGCTGACGTTGCCAGGGTTCAGGTTTCTTGGGTTCCTCTCTTCCCAGGGCTTGCCTCTCTCTGGGCTCAGACTTGCTTTGTGTCACAAGGCCAGCTGTGGACTATCAGGCAAATGGCTTGCTTCTCTTCCCAGGGCCTTCTCTCTTTCCTCACGACCAAGCTCCTCTGTACGCTACTTCCTGGGGCTCCAGCTCAAGACTCCGCATTACAACTCCAACTCAAAACTGCTCCAACACTGTCCTTTCCATGTCTTTTATCTTAGAGACCCCACCCACCAAGAGGTGGGGCTCAGTGCCCAATTGACATGGCCCAGTCAATGCCCTAATCATAACTTAATCATGCCCAGATTTAACAGACCAGTTTACAGGCATAATCCAATATCTATTTTTGGAATTCATAACTATATCAAACTGCCAAACTGCTACAACCTGTAATGAAATTCTATTCAATCATAAAAAGGAATGAAGTTCTGATGCTTGCTACAACATGGAGGAAACTTGAAGACATCAGTTTGAGTGACATATGCCAAATGGAAAAGGACATATAGGTATGATTCTACTTACATCAAATCTCCAAAATAGGCAAATTCATAGGACAGAAAGTTGATTAAAGGTTACCAGAAGCTGAGAGGAGTAAAGAATGAGAGTTATTGCTTAATGGGTATAGAGTTTCTGTTTGGAGTGATGAAAGGATTTTGGTAATAGTGGTGATGATTGCACAACATCAAGAATGTACTAAAAGCCACTGACTTGGACACTTAAAATGGTTAAAATAGCAAATTTTATTTTATTTTTATTTTTATTTTTTTTAAAGACTTTTTATTTATTCATTCATCCATCCCCCCCCCTGCTGCCCATACTCGCCGGGTCAGCCAACCACGCCGTGCGGGCGGGCCCGCCCTCACCAGGAGGCCCCGGGAACCGAACCCGGGGCCTCCCATATGGTAAACGGGAGCCCTACTGATTGAGCCACAGCCGCTTCAAGCAAATTTTATTTTATACATTTTTTCACAGTTTTTTTAAAAAGTGAAAAGACAACCATGGAATGGGAGAAAATATCTGCAAATAATATATCTGAAAAGAGATTTGTATCCAGAATATAGTAAGAACTCTTACAACTTAGCAATAAAAAGACAACCCAATTTTTAAATGGGCAAAAGATTTGAATAGACATTTCTCCAAAAAAGATACACACATGGCCAATAAGTATATGAAAAATGTTCAATGTCAATAGTCATTAGGAAAATGGAAATCAAAACCACCTGCTTCCCATGTATAAGATCCCAGGTTCATTCCCCAGGAATGGAAGGAAGGAAGGAAGGAAGGGAGGGAGGGAGGGAGGGAGGGAAACAAAACCACATGAGATGCTATACAGTATAAAAGACAGACAATAACAAGTGTTGGTGAGGATGTAGATAAATTGGAACTCTCATACACTGCAAGTAGAAATGCAAAATGGCACAACTGCTTTAGAAAACAGCAAAAATTTAAGTTTCTCAAAAAGTTAACAAATAATGTGTTTATGTATATAACTGTAGTTGTATACATTTTAATCATCTTTATTGACGATACTCATCTGATGTCAAGGAAATGGCACAAGTGCATATGAGACCCAATCTTCTGTTTAGTACTTCTAATTCCTTTATTTCTACTACAGCTCTTGACACTATATAGGTATCCTGTAATTATCAGTGAGAGTTTGGGAAATAGTACCATACTGTGGTATCTGGCCTTCAAGATTAGCCCCCATGATCTCCTCTTCCTGGTCTTCACACCCTCTATCACATTGTACCAGGGTGGGTCTGTGTGACCATCAGCAAAGTGATGGTATGTCACTTCCATGATGAGCTTATAAAAGATACTGTAGCTTCCATCTTGGTTTCTCCCACTCTGGGAGAAGTCAGCTGCCATATCGTGAGCAGCCAGATGGCAAGACCCACTTGGCAAGGAACTGAGACCTGCCAATAATGCATGAGTGAACTTGGAAACAGATTCTCCATCCACAGGCCTGCCTTGAAATGGCTGCAGCCCTGGCCAAAAGCTTGACTGCAACCTCAGACTGAGTCAGAAACACCAAACCATGCTGCTCTCAGATTCCTGATTCTCAGAAACTGTGGGAGAAAATAAATGTTAGTTCTGTGGTAATTTGTCACACCATAACAGATAATTAATATACATGCTAAACAACAACAACAAAAAAGTTAAACATAACATTGCCATATGACCCAGCAATTCCATTCCTAGGTATACAACGAAGAGAATTGAAAATATATGTTCACACAAAATTTGTATACCACTGTTCATAGCAGCATTATTCATAATAGACAAAAAGTGAAAATAACCCAAATGTCCATTGGCTGGTGACTAGATAAACAAAATGTGGTATAACCCATACAATGGAATATTATTCAGTCATAAAAAGGAATGAAGTAATGATGCATGGTAAAAGATGGGTGAACTTTGACAATATTATGCTAAATTAAAGAAGCACAAAAGGCCACATACTGTATGATTCCTTTTATATAAAATGTCCAGAATTGGAAAATCCATAGAGACAGAAAGTAGATAACTAGTTGATAGGGGATTGGAAAAGAGGAAATGGGTAGAAACTGCTATGTACAGGATATTTTTGGGGGGATGATGAAAACATTCTGGAATTAGATAGTGTTGATAGTTGCACAACCTTGTGAATGTACTAATAATCACTGAATTGTACACTTTAAAAGAGTGAAGTCCATAGTATGTGAATTATATCTCAATAAACCTTTTACAAAAAATGTGATAGGTCTTGTCAAAAGGGCACAGGAGCCAGCTTGAAAGAGCTCCTTAGTTTCCCAAGCTTGGACAACTTTAACGACAAAATAAGTAAATGATAGTACTGAATTATAACCCATAGATAACATAAATATCCATGAGTCCATACTATTATAAATACATATGGACTCATGGATATTAATAAGTGGGGAAGAAGGGGTAGCTCTTCCTTACAGTAGAACTCCAGTTTTAAAAATATGGAAGGAATGATGACAACAGATAATTGCCACTAGGCAAACACCACAGTAATAATTATTATAGACAAGAATTTTCAATGGATGTTAAAATCAGTAAGTGAAAGTATGATGAGAAATAGGATATTTGCATAATCTCAAAATATCTCCCCAAATGATACTTATTAATTACAAAAGAAAAGTAGTGACTATAGTGAAGTAACCTGGCAGACAGCACCTTAATCAAGAGATCAAAATTAACATGAACATTAATAAAAAAAAACATCAGACTTCCGTGAAGATGGTGGACTAGTAAGTCATGGGAATCTCTTCTCCAGAAAAATAGCTACAGGACGAGGGGAAACAGCCCCGAAAAAGATCTTCTAGGGTTTAGGACAGCAGGTGAAGGCTGCACACCACCCAGAGCAGAGAGGGACAGAGAGGGAAATCAGTACAACAGAACCATGAGTAGGGAAGCGGCTGTGGCTCAATCAGTAGGGCTCCTGTTTACCATATGGGAGGCCCCGGGTTCGGTTCCCGGGACCTCCTGGCGAAGGCAAGCCCGCGACGCATGGCGTGGTTAGCTGACCCAGCGAGCACAAGCAGCAAGGGGGGGATAAATGAATAAATAAATAAAATCTTTAAAAAAAAAAAAAAAAAAAAGAACCATGAGTAGGAAGTAGCAGCTTCTGCTGCTGCCGGCACCTCCCCGACACTCTTCAGAATTCTCAGCCCTCTGGGCCTATGACCACAGACAAAGGGGGCTCCAGGGATCTACCACTCCTGGAAAGGGGAGAGAGAGGGACACAGCCTTAGGCTGACTCAGGTTCTGACCTGTACATTTGGGCTGCGGAGCCCCACAGACCCTTCCACATGGTGGTTTGCCCTGGGAGCCTAGGAAGGACTGGAGAAATCGGACCCTGGCAACCTCCTTTTCTTCTAGCCTGGACTAATTGTTGAGGACTCCACAGGAGAGGGGAGAGAGAGCCTGGGGCTGACCCTGCTTTGGACTCCCAGGTTTGGTCTGCCCTGCCCCAAGAGCCCTTCCAGGCTGGGTGGGGTTGTGCCATTGTTTGCCTTGGAGCCTGCAAGGGGCTAAAGATATACAAACCTCCCAATCTCCTCCTCTACTAACAGGGACTGATTGTTGAGGATTCAGAAGGGAGTGGAAATATTTCCTAGCTGGGAAAAGGGGGTGCTGCGAGAGAAGTCGGAGAACTGTCTCAGAAAGTTTGAATCACAGGGCTCTTAGCCCCCAGACAGGAAGCTCTATCACATTGATCTGGTCTGTGTCACAACAAATACGCTCCGACCACGCATTGAATTGAGAGCTGCCAACAAGCGCCATCTCCTGGCAGACCAAGGAAGTGCACATAAGAAAATTAATAAAAGAGGCTTTTCCTGGCCTCTATAGCCTCCCTGCCCAAGGCCCTAGGAAACGACTCTACAACCAATTACTGGGTCCAGTGCCCAATTTTGTTAGGAGAACAATCCTAACAATCAAGGTTAAGCCAAAAATCAAAGAGCTGTGGTAACTCACAGCCTCCTGCCACTAAAACCCCATAAAAGAGAAAGAGATAGAGCATCTAAGTAAAATACAGATGCCTAAGCACCATCAAAAAATTACGAGCCATACTAAGAAAATAGAAGACATGGCCCAAGAAAAGGAATACAGCAAAGTCCCAGAAGAGATGCAGAATTTGAGAGAACTAATCAGTGAGATGAGCACAAATTTCCAAAATCAAATTAACAAGATCAAAGAGAATATAGTTAAAGAGATAAATGACATCAAGAAGTCACTGAGCGAACACAAAGAAGAATTTGAAATCTGGAACAGAAAAGTAACGGAGTTCATGGGAATGAAAGACACAATAGGTGAAGTCAAAAATACATTTAAGGCATACAACAGCAGACTCGAAATGATAGAAGAAAGAATAAGTGATACCGAAGACAGCGCAGCTAAAATTGAAGAGAGAAAAGAACAGAGAAAGAAAAGAATGGAAAAAATTGAGCAGGGGCTCAGAGAGTTGAATGACAACACAAAATGCAACAACATACGTGTCATGGGAGTTCCAGAAGGGGAAGAGAAAGGAAAAGGGGCAGAAAGAGTATTGGAGAAAATAATAGCTGAAAATTTCCGGAATCTCATGAAAGAAATGAACTTACATGTCCAAGAATCACACCGTAACCCAATGAGAATAAGTCCAAATAGACCTATGCCAAGACACATATTATTCAGAATGTCAAATGTAAAAGATAAAGAGAAAATTCTCAGAGCAGCAAGAGAGAAGCAAACAATCACGTACAAAGGACGTCCAGTAAGACTTAGTGCAGATTTCTCTTCAGAAACCATGGAGGCGAGAAGACAATGGTATGATACAATTAGGAAACTGAAAGAGAAAAACTGCCAGCCGAGAATTCTTTATCCAGCAAAACTGTCCTTCAAATATGAAGGTGAATATAAAGTATTCACAAGCAAACAGAAACTAAAAGAGTTTGCAAAAAAGAATCCACCTTTGCAGGAAATATTAAAGGAAGCCTTAGAACCTGAAAGAAAAAGATAGGAGAGAGAGGCTTGGAGGAGAGTATAGAAGAAAGAAAAGCAGAAAGGAAAACCAAAAGAGTAAAAAGAGAGACAAAAATAAGATGACATGAAAACCAAAGAATACAATGGAGGAAATGAATAGTGCATTTTCAGTAATATCATTGAATGTGAATGGATTAAATTCCCCAGTCAAAAGATACAGGCTGACAGAAAGGATAAAAAAAACATGAGCCATCCATATGCTGCCTCAGAAACTCACCTCAGACCCAAGGATACAAACCGGCTGAAAGTAAAAGGTTGGAAAAAGATACTCCACATGAATAGTAAACAGAAAAGAGCAGGGGTAGCTATACTAATATCAGACAAAACAGACTTCAAATGCAAAAAAAGTGATAAGAGATGTGGAAGGCCATCATATATTAATAAAAGGGACGATCCTCCAGGAAGATATAACGGTCATAAATATCTACACACCTAACCAGGGTGCCCCTATATATGAGACAAACTCTGGCAAAACTGAAGGGAGAAATAGACATTTCTACAATAACCATCGGAGACTTCAACACCCCTCTCACATCATTAGATAGAACAACTAGACAGAAGATCAACAAGGAAACAGAGAACTTGAACAATATGATAAACAAGTTAGACCTAAGACATATACAGAACACTGCATCCAAACTCAGTGGGTTATACATTCTTCTCAAGTGCCCATGGATCTTTCTCCAGATAGACCACATGTTAGGTCACAATACTGCTCTCAATAAATATAAAAAGATTGAAATTATACAAAGCACCTTCTCAGATCATAATGGAATGAAACTAGAAATCAATAACAGACCGGAAAAAAGTAAATTTGCAAATGTGTGGAGACTGAACAACACACTCCTAAATATTCGCTGGGTCAAAGAAGAAATTGCAAGTGAAATCAGTAAATATATAGAGACAAATGAAAATGAGAACACAACATATCAAACCTTATGGGATACAGCGAAGGCAGTCTTGAGAGGGAAATTTATAGCCCTAAATGCCTATATTTAAAAACAAGAAAGAGCTAAACTCAAAGATTTAACTGAACAACTTGAGAAACTAGAAAAAGAACAGCAAACCAATCCCAAAGCAAAAAGAAGGAAAGAAATAATAAAGATTAGAGCAGAAATAAATGAAAATGAGAACAGAAAAACAATAGAGAAAATCAACAAAACCAAAAGCTGGTTCTTTGAGAAGATCAATAAAATTGACAAAACCCTTGCTAGACTAACAAAGAAAAAAAGAGAGAAGATGCAAATAAATACAACCAGAAATGAAAGGGGGGGGGGGGAATTACAAATGACCTCACAGAAATAAAAAGAATCATAAGAGGATATTATGAGAAACTATATGACAACAAACTAGACAACCTGGATGAATTGGACAAATTTCTAGAAACTCATAACCAACCTACAATGACACAACAAGAAATACAAGAACTTAACAAACCAATCACAATTAAGGAGATTGAATCCATCATCAAAAATCTCCCAGCAAAGAAAAGTCCAGGACCAGATGGCTTCACAGGTGAATTCTACCAAGCATTTCTAAAAGAACTAACACCAATCCTGTTTAAATGCATCCAAAAAATTGAAGAGGACGGAAAATTACCCAACACATTTTATGAAGCCAACATCACCCTAATACCAAAGCCAGATAAAGATTCCACAAGAAAAGAAAATTACAGACCAATCTCTCTAATGAACATAAATGCAAAAATTCTCAACAAAATATTTGCAAATCAAATCCAACAGCATATCAAAAGACTTATACATCATGACCAAGTGGGATTTCTTCCTGGTATACAAGGCTGGTTCAACATAAGAAAATCAATCAATGTAATACACCACATTAACAAATTGAAGGAAAAAAAACACATGATCATCTCAATAGATGCAGAAAAGGCATTTGACAAAATCCAACAGCCTTTTTTGATAAAAATACTTCAAAAGATAGGAATAAAAGGAAAATTCCTCAATATGATAAAAGGCATATATGAAAAACCCACAGCCAACATCATACTCAATGGGGAAAGGTTGAAAGCTTTCCCCCTAAGATCAGGAAAAAGACAAGGATGCCCACTGTCACCATTGTTATTCAACATTGTACTAGAAGTTCTAGTTAGGGCAATTAGACAAGACAAAAAAATTAAAGGCGTCCAAATGGGAAAAGAGGAAGTAAAACTCTCACTGTTTGCGGATGACATGATCCTGCATTTAGAAAATCCTGAAGTATCCACAACAAAGCTACTTGAACTAATAAATGAGTTCAGCAAAGTGGCAGGATACAAGATCAACACGCAAAAATCAGTAATGTTTTGGTACACTAGTACTGAACAATCTGAGGAAATCAGGAGGAAAATTCCATTTTCAATAGCAACAAAAAGATTCAAATACCTAGGGGTTAATTTAACCAAGGAAGTACAGGACCTATATGCAGAAAACTACAAAACAATGCTAAAAGAAATTTAAAAAGACCTAAACAAAGGGAAAGACATTCCGTGTTCATGGATTGGAAGAATAAATATCATGAAGATGTCAATCTTGCCCAAACTGATTTATAGATTAAATGCAATATCAATCAAAATCCCAACAGCTTACTTTACAGAATTAGAGAAGGCAATTACCAAATTCATCTGGAAGGGTAAGTGCACCTGAATAGCCAAAAGTATTCTAAAAAAGAAGAGCAATGTGGGAGGAATTTCACTGCCTGACCTTGAAACATATTACAAAGCTACAGTGGTCAAAACAGCATGGTACTGGCATAAAGATAGACACATCGATCAGTGGAATAGAATTGAGAATCCAGAAATATACCCTCACCTATACAGTCAACTGGTTTTTTTGTTTTTGTTTTTGTTTTTTACCGGGAGGTCCTGGGAATCGAACCCGGGTCCCTCCATATGGGAGACGGACGCCCAACCAGTTGAGCTACATCCGACCCAAGTCAACTGGTTTTTGACAAACCTACCAAGCCCATGCTAATGGGAAAAAACAGTCTCTTCAACAAATGGTGTTGGGAGAACTGGATATCCATAACCAAAAGAATGAAAGAGGACCCCTATCTCACCCCCTATACAAGAATCAACTCAAAATGGATCAAAGATCTAAATATAAAAGCCAGGACCATAAAACTACTAGAAGAAAATGTAGGGAAACATCTTCAAGACCTTGTAGTAGGTGGTGGTTTCTTGGACCTTAGAACCCAAAGCACGTGCAACAAAAGAAAAAGTAGATAAATGGGACCTCCTCAAAATTAAACACTTTTGCACCTCACAGGACTTTGTTAGAAGGGTGAAAAGGCAGCCAACTCAATGGGAAAAAATATTTGGAAATCACATATCTGATAAGGGTTTAATATCTAGGATATATAAAGAGATGTTTGGGAAACGGATGTGGCTCAAGAAGTTCGGCGTCCGTCTACTATATGGAGAGACCGGGGTTCGATCCCCGGGATCTCCCAGTAAAAAAAATAAATAAATAAATAAAATAAAGAGATGTTACAACTCAACAATAAAAAGACAAATGACCCAATTAAAAAATGGGCCAAAGTCTTGAATAGACATTTCTCCGAAGAAGAAATACAAATGGCAAAAAAACACATGAAGAAATGCTCGACATCACTCATGATTAGGGAAATGCAAATCAAAACTACAATGAGATATCATTTCACACCTATCAGAATGGCCACTATTAAAAAGACAGAGAACTACAAGTGTTGGAAAGGATGTGGAGAGATAGGAACACTTCTTCACTGTTGGTGGGAATGCAGGATGGTACAACCACTATGGAGGACTGTTTGGCAGTTCCTAAAGAAGTTGAATATAGACTTGCCACGTGACCCTGCAATACCACTACTGGGCATATACCCAGAAGAACTGAGAGCAGTGACACGAACAGACATCTGCACCCCAATGTTCATAGCTACATTATTCACCATTGCCAAAAGTTGGAAACAACCCAGGTGTCCATCAACAGAAGAATGGACAAACAAACTGTGGTCTATTCACACGATGGAATATTATGCAGGTGTAAGAAGAAATGAAGTCATAAAGCATATAGCAACATGGATGAACCTGGAGGACATTATGTTGAATGAAGCAAGCCAGACACAAAAGGACAAATACTGTATGAATGCGTTACTATGAACCAAATATATTGTGTAATATATTGTTTGATTTAAAAAAAAAAAATTTTTATATGTATCCATTAATAAATAAATAAATAAATAAATAAATAAAAAGACATCAACATCATGTATTGCTGTGATACGATTCACTAAGAATACCGTAGTTAGTCTTCTTGTGAAATCCATTACCTCAATTTAATCATGAGCAAACATCAGTTAGACTGAGGGACATTCTACATAATAATTGACCAATACACTTCAAAAGTGTTAGGGTCAAGAACCACTGAGGCTCCAGTTTTCAATATTTGAGAACTATTTTTGAAATGACCCTGAATAGATAATTAGATGGAAAAAATAAAAAAAAAAGAACCACTGAGGAACTTTCACAGACTGGATGAGACTAAGGAGACTTGACAACTAAATGCATTGTGGGATCATAGATTGGATGCTGGAACAGAGAAAGGACCTCAGTGGGAAAACTGACTGTGACAGTTTGAATTTGGTGAATCCCCAAAAAAGATTATGTTATTGAATTAATCCATTCCTGTGAGTGTGAGGCCCATTTCATTGGACTACTTCAGTGAGGCCTGATTCAGGTTGGGTCTCCATCCTTTTATTGGAGGTTTATATAAACAGAGACATAGAGAAAGGAAGCCACCATTTTTGACTCTGCCATGTGAAAGAGGACTCGGGGATCGCTAGCAGCCAATGAAGCATAAAGTCCCAAGAGGCTGAGGCCACGGAGCAGCTCAAGCTAAAGAGAGGAGCCATATATATGCCTGATAGCCCACAGCAGAACTTGGGAAGAAAGCAGAGCAGCAGAGACTGAGAGAGGAGGCCCAGTAAGAGACAAGCACTATGCCTGATCACCCATAGCTAAGCTCCTGGAGACAGTGGGCCCAGAGGGGAAGGCAGGGACCTCAGCAGTGATCAGCCGCCATCTTGCTTCCCCACATGGCAGGGCAGGACCCCAGGATCACCAGTGGCTGACTTTGGTGAGAAAGCATCTCTGATGGTGCCTTGATTTGGACACTACTTGGCCTCTGAACTGTAAGATTTTACCCCAGATAAAATCCCCATTATAAAAACCAACCCATTTCTGGTACTTTGCATCAGCAGTCCTTTGGCAAACTAAGACACTGACCATTCAAATAAGGCCTGCGAAGTAGTTAATAATATTATCTCGGTGTTAATTTCCTTGTTTCCATAACTGCAGTATGGTTATATAAGACATTAAAATTGGAGTAGCTGGGTGCAACTTTTATGCAAGCTAAAATTACTTCAACAACAAAAATTTAAAGACTATCTAATGGCTTTGATTTAAACAACTATGTCCAGATTCATTTTTCTCTGAAAGTACAGTTGGGGACTCGTTCTTTACTTTAAAGGTTGCTAAGAAAATTATGTGAAAAGTGGCAACTAAAAACACAGCACCCAGTAACTTGTCTTGAAAACAGGCCATATTTTTTAATCACAGCTCCATAGTTATATACACTTTGGCCAGTAGGTGACAGCATTTGACCAGTTTCCCATCAGCAAAACCCTGGAAGAGAAGGAGAGGGGGCATGAAACAAAGTGACAGCCTGAAAAATAGGTTCTAGATGAAAAAAGTCGTTATTTGATATAGTCACTATAATGAGATGCCATTTTCGTGATGAGCATTTTTTGGGTGGGTGATGAGGCGTGGAGGAATGACACATCAACAGTGATGTGAGGCTTAGAGGCAAAATTATCCACCCCCACCACCTTACCCTCCCTGCCCCCCACACCCCCAAGCCTGGAGTATCATAAAGAAGCTCTAAGCACTGTCTTCCATGGGATGCTTGATGTCAGGCTGCTTAAAAGGATAACAGAGGTGAATGGCAAATTTTTTAAGACTTTCAAAGAATGAATTACAAAGAAATTATAAATCATATAAGAGTATAGGAAGTTGAATCATTTTTAAATAAGACTACAGCTAAATTTATAATTTTTGTCACTTTTTCTTAGAATTGTGGACCTGGAAGGAACTCCATTGAGTCCTCTTTCTCCTTTCTTCTATCATTTCTCTCAAACCCCAAAACTGCTCATATCACTGAAGAGCCACCCAAATCTAATACTTGACTGCAATTGTCTCAACTATCTTTGCTAGTCACTGAGTCCCAGGGAGGTCAAGAGACTCGTTGAAAATACTACAGTTAGCAAAAAATGCCAGAGGTAGGACTTAAAACCAAGGCTTGACCTAAGTCCAGTCCACCTTCCACAGAGCAGACACATTCGGTTCATGCCTTCTATCGGTGTAGGTTCAAAAAGTGACAGGGATTCAGGCTGTTTTCCAGCAATGGGCACCCAGAATTCCTTGATGAAGTGGAGTTGTGACAACTATACCAAATCCTCCCAGCAATGAGTAAGACATTTAAAATAAGTATTTTAATTTTTTTTTTTTTTTTTTTTTTTTTAATGTACCGGGGTCTGGGAATTGAACCTGGTTCCTCGTACGTGAGAAGCCAGCACTCAACCACTGAGCCACATCTGCTTCCCTTAATAATGTTTTATTCTCTGACTTTTCTAGACTAGAACCTCTGTTCTCCATTGCATTACCACATCCAACTAATCACTTTCCCTATTGAAGTGTGTGGTTGATTGTTGTGAAATGTGAAACCCAAAGCTTCTGACCAGAGCTTCCTGCTACTTCTAAAGCTTCTCCCAGAGTGACCTTAACTACTAGGCCTCAAACCAAACAAATAAAAAAAGAAGTCTATTTAAAGACACCCTGTCTACCACTCCTAATCCATGGCCTCCTGCTAATGGGCAGATGGGCATAGCAGTGCTGCTCAGAGAGCTTCCTGGCAGTACTGAGATACTCCGTTAACACTCACTGCCCGGCATCTTGAAACTCCCACCCAGACCATTCAGTGAGGCATGGCCTTCAGAATCAGTCAGAATCCAGCCGGGATCCCTGGGACCTCAGCTTGAGAGATGTTAATACAGACAAGAATGAGCTTAAAGAATCAGTTCCAATAGAGGCTGTTCCTGAGTGCCCAGTCCAGGCCCAGATTGGGCCCACTGTGAGCAGCTATCTTTGCAGGAGTCTCAATGACAAGTCCCAACCAGCAGGCTCAGGAGGCTGGAGAGTCCAGATAACAGGATTCTTTCTCATTGGTTCCTTCTGAGAAAGGACTCCTTAGACTGCAGAGGCATAAAAACCATTTCCAGGTCTGTACTAGGTTGAGGACACTTCCAACAGCCTTCCCTCCCAATCGGTAATCCTTGTAGTTCCCTTTTGCAAACATTGTAATGGGGTATGCTTTTTGCTGTTTTGGACCTTCTTGACACATCTGCAGCTGAACAGGGTGATAGGGTGTGGGTAAGAGGGTTTGAATATTGTGATGCAAGAATCCATGGAGTTACGTAACTCATGCCCTGCTCTGCTGACGGTGCCAAATTTAATACAATAACTCAATACCCACACAAAAAAGCAAGTCAAAAGTGCTGGGGAGTGGGTGTAACTCAGGTGGTTTGAGTGCCTTCTTCCAACGTACGAGGTTCCGGGTTCAATCCCCAGTACCTCCAAAAAAAGAAAAAAAAGAGTGCATCCATACATGGCTGCAAACATTTTGATTTGCTGTAACTTCATTCACACCTACACACACGCACCCCCCTCCTTCTGCACCCACCCACCACCATACCACACCCCACCCTTGTACCCAGTCCCTGAACCACGCCGTGCGGGAGGGCTTGCCTTCACCAGGAGGCCCCGGGTTCGGTTCCCGGGGCCTCCCATATGGTAAACGGGAGCCCTACTGATTGAGCCACAGCCGCTTCCCAACAATTGCTTTTAAATAGCCAGAATGAAAATGAAAATGTAGCATAGCCATGTTTCATTTTAAGATCTCAGAGATCCAGGGGGAAAAAGAAAAGTTTTTGGATTTTGTTATCTTCAGGATACATCTTTAAAAATAACATTTTTCTATAGTCAAAATAACATTTTCACATTAACCACATTAATAATTCCCTAATATATAATTACCAGTTAAAATTCAAAATTCCCCAAATGTCCTTCATAGCTGGTTTATTTAAACCAGGATCCAATCCAAGACCATATGTTGCATCCTTGTTTTATGTTCCTTTAGTCTCTGAATCTACAGAAGTCCCTTTTTTCATGCTACGGACTTGCTGAAGACATGGGGTCAGTTGCCCTGTAGAATGCCCAGCCTTCTGGGTGAGTCTGATTGCTTCTTCATGATGTTATTTAGCTTATTTCTCTATCCCTTGTGTTTTAGGCTGCTCAGAGCAGATACCATGAAATGGGTTGACTTTAAACAGGGGGAATTTATTAGTTTACAGTTTAAGGCTATGAGACTGTCCAAATCAAGGCATCATCAAGGTGATGCTTTCTTCACAAAGGCCAGCTGCTGGCGATCCTTGGGTCCTCCGCCACATGGCAAGGCATGTGGAGGCATCTGCTAGTCTCTACCGAGTCTTCTAGATTTCTTGCTTTCAACTTCTTGCTACCCTGGCTTTCTCTGTCTCTGTATTAATTCTATTTATAAAGGACTCCTGTAAGAGGAAGTAAGAGGATTAAGTCCCATCCTGAATTAGGTGGTCACATCTTAACTGAAGTAACCTCATCAAAAGATCCTACTTACAGGATTGGGTTGGATTTAAGATTAGATTAAAAACACGTTTTTCTGATGTACATACAGTTTCAAAATACCATGCCTTTTATTTCATGAACCTTGGAAGTTAAATTGAAAATTTTGATAGATTCAAGTTAAAAGTGTTTAAAAGTTGGGAAGCAGCTGTGATTCCCGGGGCCTCCTGGTGAACACAAGCCGGCCTGTGCAGCTCAGTGAGCGGACAGTGAGCTGGCGCAGCAAGATGACGCAACAAAGGGAGACAAGCAGGCACAGAAAAACGCAAAACAAATGGACACAGTGAGCACAAGCAGCAAGGGGAGGATAAATAAATAAATAAATATAAATCTTAAGAAGAAAAAAAGTTTTTAAAAGTTCCAGAATTCTAAGTATATTTTATAAATGTTGAAAGTGTCACATAAAAAATCTGTGTCTGACCGTGAACCTACAGAATAGGTTCTGCCAAAGTTCGATGGGCACTTAAGACAGGAAAACAAAGCCGGCCACTCCATTAGCAAAATAGTTTATTAGGGAACTTACAGACTGGGAAGGTGGTCCTGGGTGGCTGCAGGAAGTTCAGAGTAGTGTTCCATGATACCCAGTGGGGGTATAGGGGGTTATACATGACAAGAACAAGGAAGGCAAAGAGCCAAGTTGGGATCTGCAAGATTATAAACCTGTCTCCTTGAAGTTATTGATATAAGGAATGGTTCTAGTACAAACTACAATGCTTAGGAATGTACACATGTGCTTTAAGCTGCACCTATGGAGACGGGTAACTTTTCTAGGAATTTATGCCTTCTCTGGTTTATGGCCTTACAATTTTTGAATTACATAAATGACAATTACATACATTACATAAAGTATCAAACATGTATCAAACTAGTACTGCTCAATAATACCACATTTTATCATCATCTCATAAAAAACAAAACCGACTTCTTTATTCATTATATGGATGGGAGTATATTTATAATTCTACCTTTAGAATCTATTGTCACCAATATGTTACCTGATATGACATGGAAGACATCTACATCAAAGAAATCAAAATATTTAAACCTTCTACAGAAAGCTTCCCTGTTTTCTCTTGGGAAATGAATTTGTCTGTTTCCATTTTTTGACTCACAGTCCCACCCTGGTCCCAGTCCTGGTTCTGGCACCAGTCCAACTCTTTCTACTTCACACCTGTTCTGCCTGGTTTCTACCTCAGCCCTAAACTTGACAATATTGGGGAGCAGATCTAGCTCAAGTGGTTGGGCACCTGCTTCCCATGTACGAGGTTCCAGGTTCAATCCCCAGTACCTCCTAAAAAAAAAATGTAAAAACCAACTCTTATTGGGGAGCGGATGTAGCTCAGTGGTTGGGCGCCTGCTTCCCATATACAAGGTCCTGGGCTCAATCCCTGGTACCTCCTAAAAAAAAAAGAGTAGCAACACAAATCCAGGTAGATGAAGGTTGGACATTTGAAGTTCTGCTTTGTTCTCAAAGCTTACAAGTGCTTCTAATTTCAAAACTGATCTACCACAAATCCTGAATATCTTAACATTTTGTGGACTAAATACATTTGTTCTTTGAGCTTATGTCTTGCTGAAACCAGCCACCTTAAAGTGACCTTGGCCATTTCTTAAGACAGATTAACTTCTGCCCTTTGTTATGGCAATGATGGAACTGGGCAGCTACTGGGAAGTACGAGGTCCTTCAGCAAGTGCTGAATTACCAGCGTAAATTCGTCAATAAAAAAAGCAAGAAGTTTGGGGGTCAGGGAAAGGTGATGAAACACACCTATGTATGTTTTAAAAAAGGGGGGAGGAGAGTTTATAAGGGGACATTCATACATATACGTGTGTATATGTATACATATATATACACACACATATATATGCCTGAATATGTATAGAATATTTTTGAAAAGCTATATAGGAATCTGATGAGTATGATTGATTGGGGAAGGGAGGGTTACCAATTGGGAACTGGAGATATGGAGTGTGAGAATTATTTTAATGTATAACCTTTGGTACTATTTGATATTTTTTATCATGTGCATGTATAACTTTTCAGCAACAACAACAAAAATTTGTTTGATTTTAATACCTTGATCTATATAATTCTAATATTGTGAGGATTTGCATTTCAGTGTGGTTATCTTCAACCAAAGTCATCTATCTGTTAGTTAAAGAATTTCAAGTGGCTGCTTATCAAGGTAGGGAAGATGTTCTACTTAGGAGAATGTTTTTCTTAACTCTTTCAAAATTAGGATGACAGCTCAAGACTGTCCCAGCTACACTTCTCAGGGGAAAAGGTTGGGGTGGGTGTGGAGCTACACTTGTATTTGGGCTGCTCCCCAGCAAAGAATGTCCTGGTCAAGCAGGTGACTGTGGCCTTTACTGCTCCTCTGCAAGGTGAAGCCTTGCTCTCCCCAAGTCAGAGGAGACAGGAATTTTTAAGCTTAGTGTTGGCTTACACAGGGTTTCAGGTATTCTCTGGGGTGTACAATGAGACAAGAAAACTGAGATACAACACTTAGACTCATTTGCCCTACCTCAGTGTGCTGGTTTTATGCATCTTGGAGAACTGAACCAAAAAACTGTAATAAATGATAACTATTTATCATTCTTCCCTAGGAACCCTTTGGATATTGTTTTGTTTGTTTCTGACACAAAGCAGTGCTAGGATGGACTGCTAACCCACCTCCCAGCCCCATTGGGAAGGGGATAGAAAAATTACCACCATATCCCATGGCTTAACTGGACCAGGAATAGAAACCAGATGTGGGTCTATTACAAAAGAACTAGAATTACAGGTAGGCTATTTAGGTCCTCTTAAGAAGGTGGCATGCATTAGTCATAAGATCTAATGGCATACGCATGAGACACATCAAGTCAACAGGAAATTGACCATGTTGTCCATGAGATGAAGACAAAAGTTGAAGTACATACACATGCTACACAGAAAGAGTCTTTGGAAATTGGAGGAGGGTGGATTTTTTTCTCCTTCTTAACAAAAGAAAGGGTGAAGGGATGCTAATTTACAGATTTACTTACAAAAGAGGGATGCAGATGTATCACTTAAGTCAAAATATGTTCCCACAAGCCACCAGCTAAGCAAGTGCTGAGCTAGAAAGTAGCTATTGTCTGGGTCCATTTGGGCATAATTGTCCCTTCCTTTAAAAGAAGTGTATAGTTTAGCAGGTAGTGAGTTTGGTTCAAAAAGAAACACGTTAAGAATATAAGTCTAAAGAGATCAAAATTCTGATTATAAGATTGCATAACCCTTTAATTCTATGGTCTTTCATATAATGAAGCCGTTCAAGAATTTAAATCAAATTAAATCTAGTTTTTGTGGGTACACACTGGTCTAAGAATAAGTATGGACTCCTAGTGAGTAGTCTTGATGCAGGCTAGATTAGGGAATAGAGACACATCTAGGACCTGGCAGAAAAACATGTGGCCATGGATACCCCACAAAATGGTTGCTGGAAGAACCATGTGAGAATTCCCCATTCAGAATGGGATTTCATCCAGGGTCAAGGAAAAGCCCAAGATATTCTTAAGGGGCCTTATCATTGGGCCTTCCCAGGGGATTGATGGGTGGGGTAACCAATCAAAACAGCAAAAAACTGGGATTCCTCCCCCAACATTAGCAAAGGGGCAGCATAATTAATGGTTTAAAAAGGAAGTGCAGAAGCCAAATCAGCACTGTTTTTGTTCTGTTTTGCCCTTTCTCTCTATACCTGGATTAACACACAAGTAGACCTGGGGATTTGTAATCTGTAATGGGGATTTGTAGTCTGTAATCAGCCCTTTTCACCCCTTTTTAGCCCTTTTCCTCTCTCTACTGGGGACTCATAATCTGTTATTTTCTTCCATTTCTCTTCTCTCATTTTCTTAAAAAACTACTGACCTAACTGAACTGGCGTGTACTTAAAATTCTTTTTGTAACATAGCCAAGAACCTAGAGAAAATCTGGCAACAGTCTCACAGATCATAGTAAACTAAGAACTGGCTTCTCTCCTATCACTGACATAGAATGCTCCCAGTAGCAAGGCAGGAACAGAGTAAGTCCACAGTTTATAGCTGTATATTTTGCTCTAAATTCTAAATGTCTGACTGGAATCCCTTCCCTGCCCCTGCAAGGAGCCCCTCGGCACGGAAAGGGGCAGGGCTTCTTCCAGATTTCAGAGTCACCTCAAAAAGGTAACCTTGTTACCAGACCCCTCTCAGCTGTAGTATCTCTGCATCTCACAGCTCCATTCCTGCTTTCCTACCGCTTCAGCTTTCTAACTACTCAATTCTCTTCTTCCTGATCATCTTATCCCAGTTAGTTTTTTTTTTTAAATAGAGCACTAAAATAATAAAATAATTATGACCATGTGACTAGATAACTCTTAAATCATATTTTTTAAAACTTAATTCCTCTTTATTTCTTCAGCAATATGAACTGGCCCAAAATGCAGAAAACCTGAAATCTCAGACTAGTAATTTTTAAAATCAGAATTTATCTACACACTAAATACCTATTGTAAGGGACTTTATGGTCTAATATCTATTGCCACATAGACTGAGCTAAACAGTCTTTGATTCTCTGTCTTGCTTCTTAATTGGAAGAGGAATTTGGAAATCATTGCCAAATTAACTGCTTGAGTCACAACAGGTGACTGTATTTTCCTTTCCCCTGTGAGGCAGTGCAAGATAAATTTAGTTTCTATTACTTTGTTGTTTCTCAGGAAGAGCAGGACTTGCAAAATAAATTAGGATTACTGATCTGATCCACTTCTATTTCTATTTCTTTCAGGGATGTTTCCAACCAATAATGAAAGGTCTTTTCATTAACCACTCAAAGGATCTCTAAATCAGGCCTGTCCTGTGATCTTTTTGTTGTTAAAACATATTTGGAGGAAGTGGCTCAAGCCATTGGGCTCCCGTCTACCATATAGGAGGTCCAGGGCTTGATTCCTGGGGCCTCCTGGTGAAGACAAGCTGGCCCACATAGCAAGGTGGCTCAAGCAAAGTGCTGGCCAACACGGAGTGCTGGCCTGAGCAGAGCTGGCACAGCAATATGTCACAACAAAAAGAGACACGGAGGAGAGACAGTAAGAGATGCAGCAGACCAGGGAGCTGAGGTGGTACAAGAGATTGAATGCCTGTTTCCCACTCCAGAAGGTCCCAGGATCGGTTCCCAGTGCTGCCTAAAGAGAAGACAAGCAGACACAGAAGAACACACAGCAAATGGACACAGGGAGCAGACAGCGAGCACAAAAACAAGGGGGAGGAGGGTTAAATAAATAAATAAATCTTTAAAAAAAAAAAAAAAACAACCATATTTGAACTACTTAATAACCACAATCAAAAAAAATAAATAAATAAAATAAAATAAAATAACCACAATCAATCATATGGTTTGTATAGTCTGTTTAACCTAGTATTGATAGGAGACAGATTTTGGGTCTTTTGTTTTCCATTTTATATACATTCATTCCATAAACATTAAATCAGTGTCTGCTAAGAAGATGTAAGAACTGGCCTTTGTCTTCCAGGGTCTTAATCTTCAAGGAAATAGCTGGTGACTAATTTTAAGGTTGCCTAAATGGCAATACACAATATATATATAAGTGCTAAGAATTTAAGGAGGGGAAGGATTGTCTTGGGGGAAGATTGCTTAGGAAGATATAAAGAAAGAAGAGGTCATTGGAACTTAAGAAAGCAACATACCACTCAACAAGAAAAAGACAAACAACCCAATTTAAAAATAGGCAAATGACTTGAATAGATATTTATCCAAAGAAAATACACAAATAGCCAAAAAAACAAGAAAAATGTTCAACATCATTAACCATTAGGAATATGTAAATCAAAACCACAATGAGATATCATTTCACACCATAGAATGGCTACTATTTAAAAAAAAAAAAAAAAACAGAAAATAACAAGTGTTAGGACATGGGAAATAGGAACTTGCATTCATTGCTGGTGGGAATGTAAAATGGTACAGTTGCTATGGAAAATAGTTTGGAGGTTCCTGAAAAAGTTAAGTATAGAATTACCATATGACCTGGCAATTCCATTTCTGAATATATACTCAAAAGAACTGAAAGCAGGGAGTCAAACAGATATTTGCACACCAATGTTCTTAGGGGCATTATTCACAATTATCAGAAGGTAGAAGCAACAGATAAATGGATAAATAAAATGTGGTATATACATACAATGGAATGAAACTCTGATATATGCGATAACATGGATGAAACTTGAAGACATTATGTTGAGTGAAATAAGCCAGACACAAAAGGACAAATATTTTATAATCTCACTGATATGAAAGAATTAGAATAAGCAAATTCAGAGTCAGAAACTAGAATACAGCTTACCAGAGGCCAAGGGGTAGGTAATGTGTAGTTAATGCTTACTGGCTCAGAATTTCTGTTTGGGGTAATAGAAAAATTTTGATAATGGATAGTTAGTTACATTGTGAATGTAATTAACACTGCAGAGTTATACATTTGAAGGTGGTTAAAAGGGGAAATTTTAGGTTTTATGTATGTTACTACAGTAAAAATTAAAAAAAAAAAAAACACAGGACACAACATAAACAGTAAACCCTAAAGTAAATTATGAACTATAGTTAATAGTACAATTATAATAATATTCTTTCATCAATTTTAGCAAAGGCAGCACACTAATTCAAAATGTTAATAATAGGGAAAACTATGTGTGTGTGTATTGGGGGGGATGAGAACTCTATTTTCTGCAATTAAAAAATTATATATATATCAGTAGAATTTGAGGTACTTCTTACAAAATGGAGACTAGATACTCTGAATAGATAACCCCAGCAAAATAGCTAGATCTGCAATGAAACATACTTCTATTACATCAATGAGCTGGTAGGTATGAAGTAAGGGAAACTTCCAAGGGGTAGTGTAGCTGTTTGGCAATTTGATGTAATTATGAATTCCAAAAATATAATTGGATCATGCTTGTAAACTGATCTGTTAATCTGGGCATGATTAAGTTATGATTTAGGGCATTGACTGGGCTATATCAGTAGGGTGCTGAGCCCCACCCCTTGGTGGGTGGGGGAATCGAATATAGAAGGCAAGGCAAAGGACAGAGGGAGCAGTTTTTGAGAAGCAGTTTTGATGTTGGAGTTTTGATGTTGGAGAGAAGGCCCCAGGAGAAAAGAAGCGAGCCATTTGCCTGATAGTCTACAGCTGACCTTGTAGAGGAACCAGAGGAGCTAAGCCTGGAGAGAACACAGCTCTGGGAAGAGAGGAACCCAAGAAGCCTGAACTCTGGCAAATGCTGGCAGCTATCTTGCTCCAACACGTGGCAATGGACTTTGGTGAGAGAAGAAACTTATGCTTTATGGCCTGGTAACTGTGGATTTCTACCCCAAATAAATAGCCTTTATAAAGACCAACCCATTTTTGGTATTTCACATTAGCACCCCTTTGGCTGACTAATACAGGTAGATATAAAAATGTACAATGAAAATAACATAAATAGAGATTAAAATGTGAGCTTAAACCAGAGTGGTAAATAATAAACACATAGGAAAGCTGCAGTTACCCTGATGGCAAATCCTGATAAACTACACTATGGAACCTAAACCTTGGGTCAGCAGCAAACTGAACCTTAGACTCCAGGTTACACCAAGGAGGCTCAAAGGGGCCAAATGGTCTCAGGTATTTTAGAACTAGATAGAGGTGATGGTTGCACAACTTTGTAAATGTATTAAATGCCACTAAATTGTTCATTTTAAAATGGTTGATTTTTATATTATGTGAATTTCACCTGAACTTTAAAAAAGTGACTAGGCTGATTTTAAAAATTCCCATATAGAACTTTTAGAAATAAAAAATATAAATATAGGGGGAAAATGAAATGGATAGATTAAATAGCAGATGAGATATAACTGAAGCAAAAATTAGCTAACTGGAAGAGAGATCTCAAGAAATTAACAGAGATAAAAGATAAGACATAGAAAAAAGGAAAATATTTAAACTATGTCTAATTAGAATCTCAGAAGGAAGGATCAGAGGGAATGCAGGAGAGGCAATAAAGAGATCATTGCTTAAAATTTTCCAGAATGAAAAAAGACAAGACTGATATGGTAAGAACAACATATGCTGAGCAAGATAATTGTTAAAAAATTGAAACCTAATTACATAGTAGTGAAATCTACAGAACACCAGAAATAGTGAAATGATCTTAAAACAGTCCGAGAGAAAAGCCAGATCACCTAGAAAGGAACAGCAGTTAGAATGATAGTAGACAATGGAATAATACTTTCAAAGTGTGAGAGAAAAAAAGCTGACAACCTAGAACTGTGTATTCAGCAAAACCAACTATTTTACAAGAACAAAAATGAAATAAAGATATTTCAGATAAACAAAAACTGCATTTACCACCAACAGACTTTCACTAAGGGAACTTCTAAAGAATCTTGTCTTAGATTGGGTTCCATCAGAAACTTTGATTTGAATGCAAGTAGTTTATTTGAGCCATGATACCAGGAAACACTTGTAGGCAAGTAGAAGAGTAAGACAGGAAAGGAAAGGAAGCCACAAAAGGATACATTATCAGGTAAATTACCACCATGGGCAACTAGAGCTTATTCTGACTAGGGAACCCTGGAATCAAGTGTAGAAAATGTCTCAGAGTTTTCCTACCCGAAGGACAAGAGAGCTGGGGTATCTGTCAACAATGTTCAGACCTTGGTTGAGGTCTGTTCCCAGGACGCATTACCTTTCCTACATTTCTTGCCTGCTCCTGCCAAGGGTAGAGGGGCTCCAGCTGCCAGAAAGAGCCCTCAGGCAGAGACACAGGCATTGAGAGTTAGAAGTTGGCTAAACCTAAAAATGGTAAGTGGGGAGCGATGTGGCTTAACTGATTGAGTGACCGCCTCCCACATGGGAGGTCCTAGGTTTGGTTCCGGTGCCTTCTGAAAAAACAAAAACAAATGATAAAACTAACTCGGGGGGGGCGGGGGGATGTGGCTCAAATGGTTGGGCGTCCGTCTGCCATATAGAGGGACCTGGGTTCAGTCCCCGGGACCTCCCGGTAAAATAAAATAAAAAAAAAATATATATATAGAAGGCAGCATTGGCTGCCAGGCTCTGTGTGCCGATGAGCCGACGGCCCCGGGAGCCATGCAGCAGGATGATGACATAACAGGAGAGAGACGCAGGAGAGAGACGCAGGGGAGAGACAAGACGAGATGCTCCAAAAGCTCCAGAAGCCAGGAGCCGAGGTGGTGCAGGTGGGAGAACACCTCTCTCCTACATAGGAGGTCTCCAGGATCGAATCCTGGTGAAGACTGGAGGAGAAGGATGAGAAGAGATGCCAGGAAGCAGACACAGAGAATTGCCCAGCAAATGGACACAAAACAGCAAATGGGGAAGGGAGGTTTTAAAATGGATAAAGTAAATAAGTAAATCTTTAAAAAAAAAAAAAAAAAAAAAAACTAACTCAGGGTAGCCCATGTGGTTCAGTGATTGAGCCTGGCTTCCCACATATGAGGTCCCAGGTTCAATATCCTGCCCCCAGTACCACAAAAAAAAAAAAAAAAAAAACTAAGATGTGAGGGTATATGGAATGAGCAATGGCAACATCTACCATGGACTTACTCCAGGAAAATAGAAATTGATTGCAGAAAAGGAAGGCCTGGTATGCTATAAAGAACAATGAATCAATAAATTAGTAACCATGTAGGTAAATATAAACAAACACTGTTAGTATAAAATTATAATGTTAGTATCTAATTTGTACTCCCACACAAAACAGAAAAGAACTAAAATATTAAACACTAGCATATTTTAAAGCATCATTATTATGGGCAAGAAATTAAAAATTAGGAACCATAAGTTTTATTTTATTTAAAAAAAAAATTTGACACCCCCTTCAACCCCCACCCCTTTATTATTATTTTTAAGAATAAAACTTGACCATCTGGATTTATGGAAGGAAGATAAAGATATTCAACTTGCTGGAGGAAAAGCAAGGAGGGAAGTCTGAAGTGGCACGAGCTTTCAGAAATGGTAAGCTTGATTGGAGTGGAAGAACCATGGTAGGGAATAATGGCTGAAGAGAAAAACTAAAGGGAAGATGAAGAAAAAAAAACTTGAAGGGCCTAACATTTTAACCTGTAGGCCAGGGATCCCCAATTTTTTTTTATTTTTTTTATCAAACACCCAATTTGTAAAAATGTTTTAAGCCTGTACCCCTATATACAAAACTCATACTACCCCATATACAATTTGTGTACTATTAGCATGTGTTCATAAAATATACATTCAAAGAGAATTTTTAAGATGAGATAGACTAGGTAATATAAACATTCAAAATATTTTAAAATATGTGCGCTCCCTAAAAACAATATTAATAATTTAGGTGTGAGCAATAAGACTGACTATGATTCATTATTTTGAAAATCTTGACTAACGACAGATCAGTATATTGTGACACTGGGTTAAATGGCTGTCATGGCTGAAAAATGATACCTCACCAAAGTAAAGTAGACACCAAGGAAGAAGTGTGATTGCTAAATCACAATAATTATTTTCCAATCCCGGACACCCATTATGCAAGCATTTTTGTTGAAATTCAGCTAGGAAATTTCCATCTTCTCTGATTTCAATCAGTGGTAATACTATACTAATCAGAAGAGGCTGATTTACAATTTTTTAACAAATGAGTTCAAAACCCATTGAAATTCTTCATCAAATGACTCCTGAACAGATTACAAAATTGTGTCTCTGAGTTTTTTAAGCTGGCTCTGCAAGGAGGCCCCTGCAGGCATCTGGCTAGGTGGGGAAAGGACCTAGAATCAAGAGGCAGGTGTAGAAAGGAGGGATCTGAGACAAATTCGGCAGGACTTGATCATGGTATGAGGGAAGAGAGGCAACAGAGAGAAGGAGAAGGCTCAACTTGTAAATCCCTGGGTTAGTTAGGTTGCCTTCACCAGGAGGCCCCAGGAATGGAACCCAGGGCCTCCCATGTGGTAAACAGGATCCCAAACAATTGAGCCACAGCCGCTTCCCAGTTAGGTTTTTTTATGTTGCAAGATGAAAAAACCAAATTCAAAATACCTCAGTTAGTGGGAGTTTATTATAAGGATACAAGAAACTCAAAAAGGACAAAAACCATTTTGGTAATTGCATTGCTAGCTTTACAGTAAAAGGTCCCTCGTGACATTTCCAGATACCAGTTAGTTCCGGTAACCCATTATCAACTCAGGGCTTAACTGCAAACTTCATCAATGGTGGATTTTGTGATTCAGTTCCTCAGAACCTACTTCATGCTTGATTTTTTTTCCTACCCTACAGATAACTGACTCCTGTACCTTCCCTGTCTACCTCATGGCTCCTACTTACCCATAGTTTCTACTGCCTCATGACTTCTCTTTATTGCTTTCTCCGGGTCTCTCTCTAATTCAGCACCAGTGTACTAATTCAGCATCTTTTCTACATCTCACATTAAAAGTTTCAAAGGGAACACAGCTGACTGGTCCAGTCAGCACAGCACTAGTCAAAGGTCTCAGGTAAGGTGAATCCATAGTCATTGGCCAGTCTTTAGATGGCTGCCTTTGGGGCAGGTGTTCTTGCCTGGGGTTGAGTCATGTCTCCATGGCACAAATTGCAGCAATCTATGCACGAGGAACTACTCAGAATGAGCTGTGGGTCTACAAACAACTTGAGGCTTCCCAGCTGGGTAATGAGCAGGCCGCTTCTACAGCCTGTCTAATATAGTCTGGGAGGTGGAAAGATGGGGTATTCTAGATATGGCCTGTTAAATAACAAAGGTCAATGACACACATCAAGTTCTACTTCAGGTACTAACATATGAAGCAGCAATTAAAAAGTCATTATTATTAGATAATGACAAATGCAATACATGATACTGGATGGCATCTAAGAATGGAAGAGAAAAGACTCAAAAGGACATTATTTGTACATAAGAAAAAATTGGAATACAGAATATAAAGCTTTTATATCACTGTTAAATTTCTTTTTTTTTTTTTACCGGGAGGTCCCAGGGATCGAACCCAGGTCCCTCCATATGGGAGATGGATGTTCAACCATTTGAGCCACATCTGTCCCCCAGTGTTAAATTTCTTGAACCTGATAACTGCACTGAAGGCAATTAAATAAGTGAATATCCTTGTTCATAGGAAATGTCCATGGGACTGTTATGTGTTCAAGGAGTAAGATGTGTGTAACCTGCTCTCAAATATTCAGAAAATAAATGATTGATAGATATAGCAAGATGGCAAGATGTTAAAATTGGTGGATCTGAGTATCTGGGGAAGTTGGGGATGTGTTGAAGTTCTCTGTAGAGGTTTTGCATTATTTTTGCACTTGTTCTGTCAGTTTGGAATTATTTCAAAATAAACTTTTTTTTTTTTTTTTCTTTGAGGTACCAGGGCTGGAGTTTAAACCCAGGACTCATATGTGGGAAGCCTGTGCTCAACCACTGAGCCACATTGGCTCTCCTGAGTTGTTTGTTTTGTTTGCTTGTTGTTTATTTTTTTGTTTTTAGGAAGCACCTGGAAACAAACCTGGGATTTCCCATGCGGGAAGAAGGTGCTCAACTGCTTGAGCCACATCCACTATCCAACAGTTTTTTTTTTTAAGCTATTATTGTTACTGCTAGTAATAGAAAATGTATGGGTTGCCATGTAGTTAAGGCTATCTGAGGCCATATTCTCAGCACTGTCCTCAGTGCCGAGTGGCTGTGTGATCTTGGGCAAATTACTTAACTGATTTATGCCTCAGTTTCTCACCTGTAAAATGAGTTTAATACCTATCTCATTGGGTTGTTGTGAGAATTAAATCAATTAATATATTCAAATCGCTTAGAACAGTGCTTGGCATATAATTAGCACTATATGAGTATTTGCTATTTTACTTTCAATTGTGTATTAAACCTGAGTATGTACCAGTCCTCATGCTAAACCTATCACATAGGTTAACTCATTTAATTTTCACAACAACCACCTCAGGTAGGTATTACGATGTCTGTTCTATAGATGAAGCTACAGATAAAATACAGAAATGTTCATTAATTTGCCAAAAAATCATATAGTAGGCTGAAAGTCTCAAGTTTCCTCATGTAAAAAATATTAATAATACCACCTCAGAATTTTTCAGAAGCCAAAATGGAGTAAGTTGTGGGAAAGTATTTCATAAATGATTAAAGTACTACACAATGTATTGTTGTTAACAACAAACCTTAAGAATTTGCTACTTTTTCTGTCATTGCACACCAGCATTTAAAAAAGAATTATAATATGAAAGCTATTTACCTGTCTAAAATAATTCAAAATTATAATCCTTGAATATTTAGAATATTTAGTATTTAGTATTACAACAAAAGTGGCTCTATCACCCTTGAGAAATGGGATTGGCCCATCTCTGAACTGATCCCCACATTGTCCTTACCCTATCACCACGATGATCTTCACTGGTCACCATCATGGCATCTGCTTTGGGGCTTGTCTTTGATAGTTTGCCAGCACTGCCATATCAAAATACCACAAACGGGTTGGCATAAACAACAGAAATTTATTGGCTCACAGTTTGGACGCTAGAAGTCCAAAGTCAAAGTATTGTCAGGCTGTGCCTCCTCTGACGTCTGTAGTGTGCTGTGGTGGCTTCCCAGCAATCAATCGCTGCCTCCGGTGTATGGCGAACTGTCTCTGTCTCCTCCTATGGCTTGTACCACCATGTCCAAAGTTCCTTTCACCTCATCCTATTAGGATCTTTGAAGATCCTATTTACAAATGAGCCCAAACACCGGGGTTAGGACATGATTCAATCTACCACAGAGTTTGTGTTGATCTCTTTCTCTTCATCAGCATTGAAGGTGTTCCAGTCAGAGTCAGGTGCTTTCCCTCTTCCCCAATGAACCAAGTACAGGTCAAAATGCCACTGTTGATGACAGAGAGGGAGGTAAGGCATTTCAAATCAAATGGTTCAAAGGGGCAGGATTCATGTTTCC
This sequence comes from Tolypeutes matacus, assembly GCA_026826555.1. Taxonomy (NCBI): domain Eukaryota; kingdom Metazoa; phylum Chordata; class Mammalia; order Cingulata; family Chlamyphoridae; genus Tolypeutes; species Tolypeutes matacus. Next base: position 5,802,646 of record JAKSZT010054395.1, read on the forward strand.
AAATTAAACCTAAAATTATAAGGGCTATGGAATGAGAACTTAAACAGCAGAGATACTTCATTCCTTCCCATCTTTCTACCAACACTAAAGTCCTTTTAGATTAGTCATTTAGCCACTGTCTCAGAGAGCAATTCCTCCTTAGGAATGGTCTTGGCAAAAGCATTTACACTTTCTGGACCTCTGAGTCCTCATCAATTTCTTGCTTTGTTTTCTTTTTAGGTAGGAATAGTATTAATCACTTACTACCTTTTAATAATCCTGCTATGTACAAATGTAATGAAGTACACGGTAGCACTTTGAAAAAGTCCTACTATTCAAATGTAAAGCATCTTATAAATTATCATTGCTGTGATCACTGCCTTATGATTATTAAAATAATTCTTGGAGTTCTGAGAGGGGTGGGATCATGGTACTTAGGGAAGCTTCCCCAGAGAAGGAAGTATCTGAAAACTTGAGCCAGCTCTGATGGATGTGTAGGATTGAGAAAGGGAATGAATAGCTAGCTCTAGCTAAGGGGATAGTGGGGAGGTCAGTGTGAGCAGAGGCAAGGAGAAAAGTGCGAAGGTTATGAGATGGCAGTGGGTTACCAGCGTAGCTGAGCAGAGGGATTGCCTAGGGGAGAAAGAGAAAACATATCTGGATGGATAAGGAGGCTGGCCCAGGGTAGACCTCTCAATGAAAGCAGAACGTGAGTATGAGTTCTGCAGCTGGAGGGGGAAAAAGGGGGCATTTCCTTTGTTCAAAATTAGGGGGTTGCTTAGGAAAAGAGAAGTACACTTACTAGTTCAGGCATCCCAAGTGAGTGTATTCTTTTCCTTGTGGCTTGGGTTGTATCTAGCCCAGAGCTTGGTAGATAAGTGCCCTGAAATGAGTGGTTGAATTGAATCCATGCCTCCTGTATCACCTCCCATCATCCTAATTCCTTTAAATTACCAATGACCTCGTTCTATAGCAATCAGTGGTTATTTCTTTGTCTTCATCCTTCTGACCTCTGCTGAATCTACACCTGGTCTCATTCTTAGACTCATTCTAAATCTTCACAGAAGGCCATATTGTTTGCATGGTGCTGTGAACAATTCTGTACGCAGATTCCCAAATAGCTTCAGAATTCTGCCTGAAATGTAAACCAATGAGATATTTATTCCTGGACACCAGTGTTTTCTTTTAAAATACAAATGCATCCAAGGTGGCTAAAGAAGCCTGACTCACATTCCATTGTTAATTATTTTAATTAAATTCTTTTTCATCTACCTGTCAAGTTACACTTCAACCAATGAAGGAATGCTAATTTTAACTAGTTTAGGTGGAAGGAAAGGTGTCCTGGAACATGAGGGAATCATGAGGGAGGGCTTTGGTCAAATGAAGAGCAGAATGAGGACACACGAGATGTGTTCTAATGTTCACTTTTGCCAAAATTCAACTTTGCTCTACCGCACACATCGAGTCCCCACCTCCACCCTGCCCCCAGGCTGTTCTCCCCATGACTGACGGCCTCAGAAAGGAGACACCGTTCATTCACGAGGGCAGCTTCAAATAAAAATAAATATGAATTACTTTCTTCCCTCCAAACAAGTCCTGCGGAGTTCTAAGGAGGGAACCTTTGGCGCCTTTCCAGGATTGATCTCAGAGTTTCCTATGCAAATACTCAGACTGCACATTAAATCTGCCTCCCACCCCCCACCCCCATGTACCCACACCTAAGCAACAGAGAGTGGATGTTAGCCGGCTCTGCCCTGATTAAAACTTGGCACCATTTAAAATCTAACTTCCAGGACCCACCTATTCTGGAGTGTTCTTCTGAGAGGCGACTGTGTCACATGACAGCCAAGGGAATACTCTCCTTCTGGTCCATCATTGGCCCCTAAAATAGTAACTTTTGCCCACACCCTGTTTCTCAGGTAAGTGAGAAAGCTGCTTCCAGCTCTGCCTTTTGGGGAGGAGCAGCTGATATGACCAGAAAGGTAGGGGAAAGGTCTTGCGGCTTGCTCACTCTCTCAGGCTGAGACCTGCCTGCACATTATCCTCTCTGACTCTCCCCAGGCAGTAAGCAGAATTGAGTAAGGGCTCAGGGGCTGTCTTCTGGGGGCAGGACTCCCTGGGTCTCCTCTTCCTTTCTGAAAGGGAGTGGGGGCAGAGACCAGTCACGTGTGCTATGCAGACCAGCTCTCCCCAACTACAGGTGGAACTGAAGGATCAAACTCTGGTTACTGGAAAGCCCCTACCTAGGCCACAGGTAGAAGCTGTCCATGTTCTCTAGTCCAGCCTTACCATTATTGAATTTGCATTTTGATTTCCATTAGACTTGTGTGCCTAATTTCATTTTTGTTTGTTTTTTGTTTGGCCAGTCCTTTTATTACTTATTTTCAACTTGTGTTTGCTTGTAATTGGTTCTCTCCTTTTTAAAGTGTAAGCTTTACATTGTAGAAATAGTGGCTTTCTAGTGTAACAAATCAGAGCTATAATTACAGATACACATAGTCTGTGTTTGAAGTCTACAGTCCTACCAGTTACCTGCTATTTGACCTTGGGCAAATTCCTTAACTTTTCTATTCCTTGATTTCCTATAAAATAAGGATGATAATAATAGTGTTTACTTTATGAGGTTGTTGGGAGGATTCAAGGAATCAATACATGTAAATTCTTAGAGTAATCCCTGCTTCATAGTAATTAATAATAGTAGCTACACTTACTCAGTTCTACATTATTTTGAAACCCCATGGTGCCTACTCAATTTGTTATTGGTTTTGGTTTTCTTGTTCAATTTCAGATGTAGACAGTTAAATGATACATAATCATCATTGATCCTTGCAAGCTAATTTCTTAACTGATTCAGAACCAGAGGGAAAGAAGCATGTCACTGACTGGTGTCTTTAAAATGTCAACAATGACTTGAGGAAAATTGCTTAGCAAAGAATTCTACTCCCTTGCTTCTCAGTGCCCTCTGAAGAACCAGAATTCCATTCTGATATATTTACTTGGCGATCTCATCTCCCCATCCCAGCCCTCACTTTCCCTACCCCACTCCACCCCCATTCGAGGCCAGGGGTTTGTCAAATGTATTCTGTGAGCTGGAGAGCATAAAGAGTTGGAGCTTAGGATCTAGTCACCCATGAGTTAAATCCTCTTCCTTTTCTGTGAACCCTAGGCTCTGAATTGGGGCGCACCGTGGATTTCAGGGTACTTGGAATTCTCCAGGGTATCTCTAAGGATCTGTAATCCCAGATACACTGACGTCTATAACTTACTCTGCATAGTTATCAATATTAAGAGTAGAGCATTTAAAAACTCCTTAATATTTTTTAGGACAAAACATCCTGGGAACACTGTAGTTTTCATTTATCAACAGAACCTTTTATAAGAGTAAGCATTTTTACCTTACAGGCAAACATTTGTTAGATTTTTTTTTTTTTTTTTTTGTAGATTACTTTTAAAGAAAGATACATTTTGTTTCTTATATTACAAGTGGGTTTAGAACAGTAATTCTATAACTCAATTACATTGTCAGAGTTATCTGGCACAAACCATTATTTCAATGTCTCATACAAGCAATGAAAGAAAAAAATAACCATTGTTTTTAGGACTGGATTGTTGGCTGGTTGGCTGTCATAGCCATATTCCAATTAGAATAATTATATTCCATCTATATACTTTCCACCTACGATTCAGCTGGATAGATCTGGAATAGGAAAAGTTATGTCTCAAACTTTTGAGGACTCAGGCTTACTAAAATCTCAACCCATTCCACTCTAGAGGTGGACTTTAAAAATTAGTAACAAAGCAATTTCAATAGCCCTGTTTTGCATCTGATTAGCCATAAAGGCTACAGTATGAAATTCATCTTCATGACCTGAGGTGGCATAATATTTAGATGGAAATCACACATTTTCCTAAAGCGTGTTGCTATAACATACTGCTGTTAATATACATTTCTAAGCAAAAGTGTTCTTATTATTTCATTCATGGTGCAAATGCTTAAATATCTGCACTATTCTGAACACATATGAATTTGGTAACAATTCTGTTTGAAATTATTTGGAAAAGAGTTTTGCTCAGTCAAGAAAAATCACACATGCTCACAGAAGCCTCATGGTATTTCCCAAGTTAGAGCCTTCCCCTCCCCCCATAATCCAGGATTGAAATTGTGGTATCTTCTGTTTCCTCCTTTCTTTCTTTTTTTTTTTTTTTTTTTGATTTTTAATTTTTATTTTTAAAGAAGCTTTAGAGTACATAAATGTAACATCAAAAATATAGAGGATTCCCATTTGCCCCACCCCCATCCCTTCCTACATTTTCTCACACTAACATCTTTCATTAGTGTGGTACATTTGTTACAATTGATAGACACATATTGAAGCATTGCTAGTTACCATGGACTATAGTTTACATTATAATTTACACTTTGCCCACACAATTTTATAGGTTTTGACAAAATATATATAGTGACAGCCTGTATCCGTCACTGTCATGCAGAATAATACCAATGTCCCAAAAATGTCCCCATGTTATACTGATTCTTTCCTCTCCAACTCCCTCCCCTCAGAACCTCTGGTGACTATTGCTAGAATAATAATAAATCTATAATAGAATAATAATGTCTACTTTAGTCCATTGTTCATTCCCCAATCTTGAGGATTCTGGGATGGTGATGCCTATTCTACCTCTAATTGAGCGGGGCTTAGATCCCATCGGGCAGATGGATAGAACTGTCTTGCTTGCAGTTGTAAATATGCTCAGTTTTGGGGGGATGGGCGTTGTCTATCATTGTCCTTTTATTAGTTGTCCTGGGTGAGTCCAATAAACTGGAGATTAGGTGTTGCAACTCTGCTGAGATTCAGGGCTTAACCAGCATAGGAACAGACAGAAGATTTAAATCTCTGGGACATATAATTAACAAATATAGTGCTAATTATAGGTTCAAATAAAAGGGGCAGAAGAGCCATGTGCAGGGAAACTATAAATAAGTCTAACTCTGTTACACTGGGGAGCATATATTCCAAAGTAAGGCCCCCTGACAGGGTGCCAAATTCCTGAGATTTTTCTGCCGTGCTTCCTTCTTCCTTTCTTGTTCTTCCATAGCTTGGTAGTTTCAAAGTACCACAAAATCTTCCCTGTGACCTTCCCCATTGCTGTCTCCTTTTCATTTCTATGTTCACAGCCTTGGCACTCCTCTCAGGGATTTTTGCAAGAGCCTTTTAACTGCAGTCCTGTGCAGGCCCCCCTCTGAGCCTCCTCTGGCTGTACTCCTTTCCACAAACAGGGATAATGCAGTGCTATGGGACATGCCCAAGCCCCCAATTCTAGACCACTATTGAAATACTATTGTTTGGACCCCAGAATTTGTTGTCCAAGTAGTCCTGAGCCTGCTACCTGAGCTCATGCAGGCTGTTTTTCTGAGGGCCATCCAATGCAGGGTGAACTCTCCAATCGGTCTCAACAACCATCAGTCTGAAGGGGTGGCCTAGAGGTAGCTGTTACGAGGTATAGATGCAGTTTGAGCATGGGAGATGTATCTACACACATGTGGGAGAGGTCTTCACAGTGCTGGGGGGTGTCCAAGGAAGAGAAAGGTCAGGGGCTAGTGACTGGCAGCCAAGTTTGGCTTTCTCTGCCAAGAATTTTACATTCAAATCTGGCTTTCCAGGTTCTCATGAAGGTATGTTTGTCAAGGTAGGATAGAACAGATTTTATTTAACACTTGGTTAGCTTTATTGACAACTTTTAAATACTGAGACATACAGTGGACCTCCATTTGTATTCTTGCCCTGAAGTCTACAAATATTAATAGCAGGCCTGCCTAACTGGACTCCCTACCCCAGAAGGCAAGCAAACATTAGATCCTCCAACTCCTAAGCATGATGGGGAGATAATCTGTGGTATCTTAGGTTTTGTCTCTGAGAATCTTTGAAAATGTGCTTTGAAGTTTTGTCCTCATTTTGTGTCGTTTACAAAGAGGCAAAAAAGAGAGCAGCTAGTTTAACTGACTAATTGCGCTGGTAAGCCCATGAACATACCAAACAAACCAAATTACTAAGGAGCTCAGAGTCACATTTCTATTAAATGAAAGAGCAACATACCAGCAGAGAGCAACCAAACCAATCAATCACCTGTATTTGAATAAAGCTCCATACTGTTCAAAGTGCTTTTACAAACATTAACTCATTTGATGCTCACTGCTACTCCTTAAGGCAGCCAGGGTCCAATATCATTCATATATTTTATAGATGAGAAAACAGAGGCTTGGAGAAGGTGAGTTAGGAAGTTACCTAAAATTATACAGCTAATAAATAGTAGAGTCTCCTAAGGCCCAGTTCCAAATTCCTGCTTCTAAGGTATACAGGATCCAGACTTACCCTAAAACATACAGATGTACTTTTTTTTTTTTAAAGATTGATTTATTTACTTTTTATCCATTCCCCCCACTCCCCATTTTTGCTGTTTTGTGTCCATTTGTTGGGCAATTCTCTGTGTCTGTTTCCTGCCCTCTCTTCTCATCCTTCTTCTGTCTTCACCGGGATTCCATCCAGAGAATCCCCAATGTGGGAGAGAGGCATCCTACTGCCTGAACCACCTCAGTTCCTGGCTTCTTGGCACATCTTGTCTGGGCTCTCCCTTGTGTCACTCTCCTGTTACATCATCATCTTGCTGCGTGGTTAGGCAGGGTCTGGGTGGCTCACCCACTTGCGGGGCCTGGCGGCGCACCCGAGCACCTTCTATATTTTTCTTTTTAATTTTACCGGGAGGTCCCAGGGATTAAACCCAGGTCCCTCCATATAGGAAACGGACGCCCTATCATTTGAGCCACATCCGCCCCCCCCCCCCACCAAATGTACTTTTTATATTTGGAAAAGCTGCCCTAGGAAAATGCATTTGGCTTCCAGTTCTGGTTTGGCACTGCCTGATAATGTTAGGGAAGCGATCCAACAGAGATAAGGCCTCAGTTTCCTCATCTTTAAGATAAAGAAGTTAAAGTAAATAATCTCTAAGGTTTCTTCCAGCTCTGTGGTTCTTTTACAGTCTATACCCCAGATTGCTTTTCACACTTGTGAAAGCATCCCTGAAACCCAGGCAAAGCAGTTTGTTATATTAATGAGCTGTTATCAAATGGTCCCAGGTGTTCTCCATTCCCCCAGGTTAATCAGATCAACTAGCCCCAGTTTAATCAGAAGTTAAAATTAAACACTGGGGACAAAATGGCAAAACAACTGTACTCTTTGTAGCTATTTTCAAACATTTCTAGGGACAAGGCCACAAGGCAGTATTTTCCAAATTCTGTTCCATAGTATACCAGTTCCAAGAGATATTAATAGGGTCTCCTTGAAAAGGGAGGTTTCTAGTCACTGGGTTAATTAAACAACGTCAAACAGGTTTCTTTTGTGTAGATCCTTTAATATGAGTAGGGATTATTAATCATTAATCTCGGGAGGAGGATATCCCATCTCCAGGAACTAGTGCTCCTCAGAACAGTTTTGGAAAACATCATTAGAAAGCATTTGGGATCACTGATTATTGCCAGCACCTCAGAGTTTATACCAAAAGCAAAGAGTAGCTTTTGATAATGGCCCAAATGTACTGAGTGTGACATAAGATTGTTTTGAAAATAAACCAATATACAAGAATGTACCTAGCCACATGGAAATTCTTAAAACAAACAAACAAACAAAACCACCTAGGAGATAATACACTTAATGCAATGATAAATCAAATTGACCAAGGCAGGTGGTGGAATATGCTGGTTGTTTTAAAAGTTCTAGAAGTAGTCTTTTGAAATTGCATTCTGGAATGAATGTGACCCATGGAAGGAAATGTTCTTACTAAATAATGGTCATCCTCCTCATTTTTAATCCAAACAGTTTCACTCACTTACATTTTTCATCAAACATACTCATGAAGAGGTTTAGCTATTTTTGAAAGTCGAATCTACCACTGAGGCAGATTGTATTTTCCAAATAATCCCATCCTGCATACTCTCCTTACAATGAGACCTTGAGCCAGCTCATAAAAATGCCATGTACTTCTTTCTGCCTTGCCCTCTTGGGACTCTTGTTCTTAGAACCCAGCTGTGAGGGAGCCCAAACTAGCCTGTGCAGAGAAGCCACGTTGAGAGGCCTCGTGTAGGTGTCCAACAGACCGCATCAACTGCCAGACTCACGAGTGAAGATGCCTCCAGCTGATTCCAACCTCCAGCCATTGAATCACCCCAGCCTTCTTCCCTGATGAGGAGTCAGATATCACAGAGCAGAGACAAGCTGTCCCCTCTCTGCCCTGGCAGAATCTGTGAGCACGATACAATGGTTATTTTATATCCCTAAGTTTTAGGGTGATTTGTTAGGCAGCAGTAGAAACTACAAAAACACCAAAGGATGAAATTTGCTCCTGCTGAGAAAATTCAAAGTTGTGCCAAAGGGGTTTAATTTTATGAATCTTTAGCATTAGAGATTTCTAATCTTAGAATCTTGGACTTCTTTATATTGAAGATTTTGGATTTTGGACCAAAACATCTGAATTTCCCCAAGAGATACAGTGTCCAAATCATGGTTGGTTGGTTGATTGAATAGAAATTTTCAGAGATTTCAGGATCCTAAAACTCTCATGATGCCCAACCCAATGTCTAGAAGCAGGGCTCACAAAATTAAATGTCATCAGGGCTCAGACAGGTGATAAAATGAGACAAGTAGAGACTTGGCAGTCTGGGGGAAACTAGAGAGTCCCAAAAGACCATTTGTATGTGACTTCTAGAGGAAAATAGCCTAGTCTTAACTCCTCTTCTGAACTTTTTAAAAATGGCTTAACATTTTTTTATTAGAGAAGTTATAGGTTTATAAGAAAATCATGCAGAAAGTAAAGAGTTTCCATATACCTCCCCACCCCGAGTTGTCCCTACTATTAAGATTTTGTATAACTGTGGTACTTTTGTCATAATTGATAAAATAATAATATTATAATTATATTATTAATTATATTCCATAGTTTACATTAGGGTTCACTCTTTGGGTTTTACAGTTCTATGGGGTTTTTAATTTTTTTATTGTGGTAACATATATACAAGCTAAATTTTCCCATTTTAACCACTTTCAAGTATACAATTCAGTAGTGTTAATTACATTCAAAATGTTGTGCTACCATCACGACCATCTATTATCAAAACTTTTCCATTACCCCAAACAGAAACTCTGTACCAATTAAGCAATAGCTCCCCATTGCCCCTGTCCCCACCTCTACCCCTGGTAACCTGTATTTTAATTTCTGATTCTAGGAATTTTGCATTTTCTAATTATTTCATGTAAGTGAGATCAAACACTATTTGTCCTTTTGTGTCTGGCTTATTTCACTCTATAGGATGTCTTCAGCATTCACCAATGTTGTTGCATGTGCCAGAATTTCATTCCTTTTTACAGCTGAATAATATTCCATTGTAAGCCTATACCACATTGTATGTATGTATACATTCATCTATTAATGGACAGTTGGGTTGTTACCATCGTTTGGCAATTGTGAATAACGCCACTGTGAACATCAGTGGTCAAATATTTGTTCAAGTCCCTAATTTCAATTCCTTTAGATATATACTTTGGAGTGGAATTGCTGGGTCATATGGTAATTCTGTACCTAATTTTTGAAGAACCGCCAAACTGTTTTCCATTGCCGCTGCACCATTTTACATTCCCACCAGCAATGCATGAGGATTCTTGTTATTCTACATCCTCACCAACACTTATTTTCCATTTTTTAAAATACTAGCCATTCTAATGGGTATGAAATACTGTTTCATTGTGGTTTGATTTGGATTTCCATGAGCTAATGGCTAATGAAGTTGAGCAGCTTTCCACGTGCTTATTGGCCATTTGTATATTTCTTTGGAGAAAATCTATTCAAGTCTTTTGTCCATTTTTAAGTTGGGTTGTTTGTCTTTTTGCTATGGAGTTGTGGGAGTTCTTTATATATTCTCATTATTAAACCTTTATCAGATATATGGTTTCCAGATATTTTCTCCCATTCCGTAGGTTGCCTTTTCACTTTCTTGATAGTATCCTTTGATGCATAAAAGTTTGAAACCAATGCCTAATACAAGGTCCTGAAGATGTTCCCCTGTGTTTTCGCTAGGATTTTTTAAATAGTTTTCGTTCTTATATTTAGGGCGTTGGTCCATTTTGAGTTACTTTTTTTATGTGGTGTAAGATAAGGATCCACTTTCATTCTTTCCCATGTGGATATCCAGTTTTCCCAGCACCCTTTGTTGAAAAGACTATTCTTTCTTCATCAAGTGGACTTGTCACCTTTATCAAAAATACAACCGGCCACAGATGTGAGCTCTTTTTAAAGGAAGCCCCATTGGTCCGTTGCAATTCCTGCCTCTTGCCAGATTTGTTATCCAAGGTCCAAAGGACACCCAGAGGCTCAGGACATTCCCAGAATCTTTATTCTTTGGATGTTAAAACATGGATACAAAGATTATTCTCAACTGAAATACACACAGCCTGATAAATATGCTGATATTACAGGGCAGCCTTGATTAGACTTCTCAGTGAAAAATTAGTCTGAGAACTAGTAATGGGTCATTTGCTCCATGAAATTCCATCAATCTTCCAGGAATAAATCTCTTTATCAATCCATTTCTAAGAATTCTAGGCTCTGACTGAAAGCTTACCTCTCAGACCTGTTTCTTGTATATGTCTTCATAGTAATCTGAACAAACAAGCAATTATTTGATTTTTTTAAAACATAATTTCAGTTAATTGATTATTAGATTAATGGGTGTCTTCCCCTCCAGACCTAAAGCCTCTTTTTTTTTGGGGGGGGGGCTTGCCTATCTTTTTTTCTTTTATATCTCCAGCACTTAGCACAGTGCTTAGCACAAAGCAAGTACACAATAATCATTGCTTAGTCAATGAATGAATGGTTTCCACTCATTTAGTCAATACATATTCGTTAAACACTTACTATGGGAAGCGGCTGTGGCTCAATCAGTAGGGCTCCCATTTACCATATGGGAGGCCCCAGGTTCGGTTCCCGGTTCCCGGGGCCTCCTGGTGAAGGCAAGCCCGCCCGCGTGGCGCGGTTAGCTGACCCAGCGAGCACAAGCAGCAAGGGGGGGATTAATGAATGAATAAATAAAATCTTTAAAAAAAAAAACAAAAAAACAGAAAACACTTACTATGTGTCAGACATGGATCCTGCAAGTGGGGATAATATGATAAGCAGTACAGATAGATTCAGCTCTCATAGCACTTACTATCTAGTAGGGAAAGCGGGGAGGAAAAATACCCAAGTAAACAAATAAATTCAATAATTTCAGGTAAAAGCTTTGGTAAGAGCTATGAGGAAAACCAAACAGTGAACTGTGATAGAGAGTCAGGGGAAAACCTTAGGAAGACTGGGACATTTTGAGCTGAGAACTGAATGACATGGAACCAGCTATTAAAGTAAAAGGGGTGGGATGAATGTTCTAGTAGCAGGAGTAGCCAGTGCAAAGGCCCTGAGGCAGAACTCTTTTGGCTTATTTAAAGGACATGGCACATTAAGAAGTGCTGCTGGGGCATCATAAAAGAGGGATACAAGGTAGGGGATAAAGCTGAAAGATTGGCAGGGACTGAGCAGGAAGGGCCTCATACGCCAGGGTGAACAATGGATTCCAGAAGGTCCAGAGTGGCAAACTATAACAAGAGTTAGAGGAGCTGGGAGGCCCAGGCCTGTTCTTCATGCAGCCTAAAATAACACATAAATACACATACAACAGGAACAGAAACTTCACCAGTTACAGCTGCAACTGTCCAGGTGCTAACTCACATACCCCACTGTGAGCAGTGAGGACACCTGACCTTAAGGCTGCCTTTCTTTGGGATCACCTGCTGGCAATACAGCACAGCAGTGACAGGTCAGCAACTCACTGGCTTGAGAAAATTGCAATTCTGAGTTTCTGAGGGGCAGATATCTACCCATCAACACAAATGTCAGAATTCGAGGCTCAACATCACTATCATAACAATAAAAAAGCATTCCGAGCTGCTTTACTGTAAGGCAGACAACTCAGATTGCAGTATCGGGAACCAGGCCTTAACAACAAAACTATTTTGGGTTAGGCAGGCTGCTGCAGTCCAAAGACTCCCTCGTCCAACAAACCAGAGCTCACAGCCCAGTCTCTCTAATAACTTCCTCTGAGACTCCTCCCTCTGACAGACTCCGCCCTCTGCCTTGCTCTATTTACAGTGTAAGGAGCAGAGTTAGTCTGCTGCTGCTGCTGCTGCTGGACTTTCAGGTCCTTATTTCTCCCTTCTGTGGGGGTAAGCTCCTGGCCACGAGCCTGTGTGGACATGATCTAATAGGTATGTGTCTGGAGAAAGGGTGGTGGGGTTAAGGAGGAAAGATGGGAAGGGGGCCTGCAGGCATGGAAGGTATAGGGGTGGTGAAGAGGTAGAAGAGGCTAAGCAAGAGAAGAGGACAGTGAGCTTTGTAATAAGATGAGGTAAGAGTTACAGCTGTATTCAAGGGGCAGGAAGTGGAAGTTGGATGTCATCTTGGGAAGCATGAAAGGGACTTCTGTGCATTTTACGTTAAATGGTCAATGTGAAAAATAATCCATAACTTGTAGCTTGGTCCTGTGAGAGAGATGGCAGAACGAGAGCTTTGGGGCAAAGTTCTGCAAATGTGAAAAACATTTTACGTGAGCTTCTCATTCAGTAGTAACTGCTATACTCTGTGAGGGCCAAAGATTTTGCAATGACATGTGGCCAGCAAGAACTGTGCAGGTTAATGAATACTAGGAAAGGGGCTCCAGGCCAGTTTCCATGACAAATGTGAAATTTCAAAATGCTGAATATACAGCCTGAAATCATTCACGGGATTTGAGAGCCAAAAGGGAATTTGGATATCCTCTAGAGTGTGCAAAAACTGACCCACTTACCTGGATGTGTTTCGTTTGGTCTGCAGCGTTCACCTTTTCTTCTTTCCTTTTCTTTTTTTTTTTTTTTTTTTTATTGTGAAGCCTGTCAGTCAGGGACTGCTCTCCCCAGTTCTCCCCATTTGCATTGGACTGCTTCGCCGAATTGTATGTTACTTGCTTGGCCCTGGAGGCAGTCAAGTCTGTGATATCTGATTAACTCAAAAACTTCATTTTCCTGGGGTGGAAAGGAGATGATTCATATAATATGTTAACAAAACAATTAGCTTTATGCGAACAGTTGTCTATTATGGTAAGGCACTAAGGGTTATAGTAAGAGGCTAGCGGAGAATTTGTTTCAGACCTACTGGAATAGAAAAAAAAAAAAATGTGCACAGTTTTAAATTGGTGCTATATTATTTTCTCTCCGAAAGCAGATTAACAAGTTATTTCTTCAATTCCAGCAATTTTGTAAGGTAGATTTACCAAATATAACTATTCTCATTTGACAGATTAAGAAACAGTGGCAAAGAAAAGTGCATTAATTTATCAGCTCTTTTGATTCAATGCTCAAAACCTTGAACTCCTTTATGAAGTCAGCCTGATAAGCAAACTCATCTTCATAAATCATGCAGGCAGGAAAGTATGTTCAAACAGTCAATGGCAATGACCATGGCAAGTGTTTTGGTTCACTAGGAACCTTAGAATAAGCTTTACACCTAACTATGAAGGTAGCAAAAACCTCTCTTTTTCTCTTTCTTCTCTCTTTACATCCCAGGGATTTCTTTTTTTTTCTTTTTTTTCCCCTCAGTGCCTCTCCTTTGCAAAACAGGAAAATCTGTTCTTAGTCTTTTCATAGTCCTTTACAGTTATTGATTGAACTGATCAGTTAGCTGATTACACTTTAGTGTGAATGCATTTCCATGTTTGTGTTACTCCAGCCAATTATTTGCATTTGAAGACTTTATCTCAAAGGCCTTGCTCTCTGTCTTAGGATCAAGACTTGGGTGATGAGTTTATTTTGGGTGGGGAGTGGGAATCTGGAAGCAGTCTTTACTCTGAGGCTAGATCCAAAAGTATACTTGCTTGACTTTTGGAACCTGAAGGAAAGTCTTTTTCCCTTTTTCTCTCTCTTACTTTCCTTTCCTGTTGGGGGAGAGGAAGGCTCTGAAAGGGGTAGGCTGTTCTGGTTACAGAGCCACAGCCCCCCAAGCAGCTGAAAGCTGGATTAACCTGATCCTCACTCATCCTGCTCCTTTCCTGCCTTTTGTTCACTTTTCAATTTGTCCTCTTTACTACTGTTCTAATATTCGGTGTGATTCCCCCCCCCCCCCCTCCCCGAGAGGTACCGGGGATCGAACCCCGGTCTCTCCGTATGGTAGACGGACGCCGAACCTCTTGAGCCACATCCGTTTCCCTCGGTGTGATTTTCTTAGGATAACTTCACTCTCCTTTCCTGGAGTCCTGGAAAATATCCTTAAGCCTCCTGGGATTTTAGCCTCTGGTAACAAGTTTTCTGTGACATAGATGTGTGTGGATTTGGGTCTAGGATTTTTCTGACCAAAGACAAAATTGCTTTCAGCTGCTCAAACATGAGAGGCAAAGAGCAGAGAAACTCTGCCTACCCTGTACCCAGATTCACCAGTTCTTCAACCTTTTGCCACATTTGCTGTATCATTCTTCCTGCCCCCTCCCCTTTCTCACTATTTTACTTTTTTTCCTGAACCATTTGAGTACATTTCAAATGTCACACTCCTTTCGTGTTTTTCTTTTTCTAAGAACAAGGATGTTCTTTTACATAACCTCCTTGATACAATATTTTTATGATCTACAGTCCATATTCCAATTTTGTCAATTGCCTGAATAACATGTTTTACAACATTTCCCCCTCCAGTAATAGGATTGTCATATCTCTATAGTCTCCTTTAATCTGGAATAGTAAGTTCCTCAGTGTTTGTCTCTCATGCCATTGACATTTTTTAAGAACATAGGCCAATTATTATATGTTATTCAGTTGGTTTGTCTGGTGTTCAGCATATTAGATTCATATTATGCATCTCTGGCTGGATTACTACATAGGTAGTTTTTTTATTTTTTATTTTTATATTTTTATTTTTTTTAAAAAAAGCAGTTTTTTTGTCATAACATTTTGAAATATTATTTTTACATTAGAAACATTACAGGATTACAGATAATTCATGGAAAAGCACAATGTTCACATATACTCTGCTATTGTTGATACTTTGTGTGGTACTTTTTTTTTTTTTTAAATGCTTAGATTACATAAATGTTATACAAAAATTGCAGGGATTCCCATGTTCCCCACCTCCCACACCTCCCATAACCTCCCGCATAAACATCTTTCATTAGTGTGGCACATCACCTGCAATGGATATACACATCCTGGGGCTTTGCCATTAAGCATGGAACTCTCTCCCACACAGTTCTGCATGGTATATGCTGATGTAAAGTGGCCTGTATCTGTCGTTGTAATGTCACTCAGGATAATTCTCAAGTCCTGAAAAAGCCCCTATATGTCATCTGCTTTATTTTTTAATTAGAGGAGTTGTAGGTTTACAGAAAAATCATGCAGAAAAAAATATAGATTTCCCATATATCCACCCCCCATTATTAACATTTTGTATTGAGTCCATTCTTAAAATGTGTTGGATAGCAAAGTTTTCAATGGCAGGAGTTTTTTTAAAAAACTTTTAAAATCAAGATAAAAAATAATACAGAAAAGTGAATAAAGTACACTAATCTTAAGTGGTAGATGACTTTTTACAGATAGATGTATACATCCTTCAGCCACCATGTACATAAAGGGTTAGAATGTTTCCAGCACCCAGAAGGTTCCTGAATGTTTGTAGGTGATTTTGTGTCCTCATAACATTATATCTGGAGACACATGATGTCTGTCTGCCCCTATTTGGTGATATTAATTCTAATCACTCAGTTACTGTATATTTCTTCACTGCATTATTTCTAATTGTCCTCTTGCAATCTGTGGAGAGACAAGGAGACCATGCAATATCCTGCTCCTCACCAGACTTTCCCACCTCGATATAGCATCCATTTTGTTCAAACCAGTCTTTACCATGAAGGTTGCAAATGGTGAGTTTCCAATTCTACTACCACCTCTCATTTATCAAATGGAAAAGAATCTTCCTTTCTGACATTTATCTATTTATTTACTCATTACAGCTTCGTTAAGATAATTCACATACTATGAAATTAAACATTTTAAATTGATTTTTAGTATAGAGTTGTACAAACATCATCACAATCAATTTTAGAACATTTTTGTCACTCCAAAAGGAAAACTCATACATACCCTTTAGCAGTCATCTCCCATCCAACCTTCCCCCACTGTTCTACCCACCCAGCCTAAAAAGCACTAATCTACTTTTTGTCTATTGGTCTGCATATTTTGAACATTTTATATAAGTAGATTTATACAATGTGTGCTTTTTTTTTTCTTTTTTGTCATTGGCGTCTTTCACCCAACATAATGTTTTCAAGTTTCATACATGTCATAGAATGTATCAGTACTTCATTCCTTTTTATTGCTTTAATTATTTTTATTATTTTTATGGACTTAAGAATTCCTATTTTCATTTAATCGGTCATAATCATCACTGTCCTTACTTATTTTGATATTCAACTTTCCCCCATTTGATTCTTGTTTCCTTTTGACTTTTTTTTGAGAAGTTGCAGGTTTATAGAAAAATTATTCAGAGAGAAGAGTTCCCATTACCCAACCCTCCTCCCCACACAGTTTTCCCTATTAATAACAGTTTGCGTTAGTGTGGCATCGCTGTTAGAATTGATGAGAGAATATTATTATAATTGTACTATTAACTATAGTCCATAGTTTAAATTAGGGTTTACTGTGTTGTATAGTCCTTTGGGTTTTTTTTTAATGTCTATTTTAGTAACTTGTATACGACCTAAAATTCCCTCTTTTTTAGCCATATTCAAATATATAACTCAGTGGTGTTAAATACATCAACAATGTTGTGCTAACATCACCATCATCCATTACCAAAACTTCCATCACCCCAAACAGAAACTTTATACCAATGAAGCATTAACCCTCCATTCCCTCCCCTAACCCCTGCCTCTGGGAACTTGTATTCTAATTTCTGACTCTATGAATTTGTTTATTCTAATTATTCCATATCAGTGAGATCATATACTATTTGTTTTGTGTCCGGCTTATTTCACTCAACATGTTTTCAAGGTTCATTCATGTTGTCACATGTTTCAGAATTTCATTCATTTTCACGGCTGAAATAGATATACCACATTTTTGTTTATCCATTCATCTGTTGATGGACACTTGGGTTGCCTCCATAGTTTAGCAATTATGAATAATGCCTCTATAAACGTCGGTGTGCAAATATCTGTTTGAGTCCCTGTTTTCACTTCTTTTGGGTACATCCTTAGAAGGGGGTTTGTGAGGTCACATGGTAATTCTTTACTTTCTGAGGAACTGCCAAGCTGTTTTCGACAGCAACTACAACATTTTATATTCCCACCAACCATGTATGAGTATTCTTATTTTCCCATATCCTAACACTTATTTTCTGTTTTTTTAATAGTAGCCATTCTAGTGGGTGTGAAATGATATCTTGTTGTGGTTTTGATTTGCATTTCCCTAATGGCTAATGATGTTAAGCATCTTTTCATGTGTTTTTTGGCTATTTGTATATCTTCTTTGGAGAAATGTGTATTCATGTCTTTTGCCCATTTTTTAATTGGGTTGTTTTGTCTTTTTGTTGTTGAGTTCTAGGGGTTCTTTATATATTCTGGCCCATCACTTTTTTTTTTTTAATAAAATCTTTTATTATGAGATGTTACATACAGACAGAAAAATGCATGAGACAAAATTTGCAGAGCAAAGAACTGTAAACAGCACCCAGACTAGAATGTGCCTTAGACTTTTTTTTTTGAGAACTTTTACTTCTAAGCTCATCTTGTACCTTCCCTACTTCAGATCTGGAATAAGCTATTCTCCAAGGAGCTCCGGTCCCTTTTAGTCGTGGGAATGGTGTTTAGAAACTAAGATTTGGTGCTAGGCATGCTTATTGCTACTATGGTGTCAGTATTTTTCTGCCCTTTTGGAAATCACAAATTCATACTGATAACTCCAATTCTAATCTAACCCCACAGAATTCTTCCTTGCCTCCCCCATTTCATATTGTGACTCTCTTATTTCACAGTGAAAACTCTGGCTCCCAGCAACATTAGTGCATTTACTCATTTGCTCAATCTTACAATACACAGAAAATAATTCCAGAATTGCTATATCCATGCCACTATAAAAAGCGAATCTACTGATTAGAGTGAGATTTGTTTTAAGTTCTTTTCTCCATAGACTGAGGGTATAGTTAAAGTAATGTGTTTAATAAGTTAAATGAATTAGTTCTCTCTCTCCCTTTACTGTGGTTTTATTGCTATTTGAAATAGAATTGAGTTCATTGCTTCATTTGTTTCTGTTTGCTTTTAATCATGTTTTTTTCTTCCTTAGTTTTTAAAATATATAGAACAATAGCATTTTCTAAAAGTGAAGACAGATTAAAAAGGTATACTGGGAGAAATGTTGTTCCTTGACCTATCTCTTCTAACCATTCCCCTCTTACCTGTGGGAGGTAGCTGCTTTCTTTATTTGTAGTATATCCTTCCTATCTTTTTTGCAAAATTAAAGGATATGTATGTTTTGTTTCCTTTCTTTCCTATTAAAAAAGTAGCATACTATAGCTATTCTTCTGCATTTTATATATTTTCACACCAAATCAGTTCATAAGACATTCCTCTTTCTTTTTTATAATAACTTCGTAGTACTCCATTGTGTATAAGTGCCATAGTTTATTTAACGAGTCTATGATGCCATAATCCTGCACATATATATATTTTCATATTCTCAGAGATGTATCTTCAAGTAGATTCCTAGCAGTAGATTTGCTGGTTGAAGTTTAAACACATAAGTAGTTTTATTAAATATTGCTAATTACCTTCATAAAGGTTTTTGCCATTTTTTATTTCCCCCAGCAATATATGAGAGTATATGTTTCTCCACAGCTGCGTGTACAATATAACATCATTTTGCCAATCTGATGGGTGAGAAATGGTATCTTGGTGTATTTTTAATTTGCACTTCTCTTATTATGAATGAAGTTGAACATCTTTTAAGGGCTGTTGTTTTAAAATTTTAAGAAGTATAATTGAAATCCTATAAACTGGACATATTTAAGAAATAGTATAAAATTTGATCAGTATATGAACCATCACCACCCTCAGTATAGCAAACATTTCCATCACCCAAGACTTTCCTTGTGTTCCTTTTTGAATCAATCCCAACCTCCCTCCAACCCCCACCACCCACCCCTGTCCCTAGACAACACTGATTTGCTTTTTTGTCACAATAATTTAGTTTGCATTTTCTAGATTTTTCTATGAATGGGATCATACAATGTTATAATTTTTTGTTATACTTTTTTTTTTTTTTGGCTTTCTCAGCATAATGATTTTGAGATTCAAAATGTTTAATTCCTGAGTAGTATTCCATTGTGTGGATATACCACATTTATGTATCTGTTCACCTGATATTGGACATTAGGGTTGTTTCCAGTCTGGGACTATTACAAATAAAATTGCTATGAACATTTGTGTATAATTCCCTTTTTTTTTTTTTTTTAAAGATTTATTTATTTACTTTATCCATTTTAAAGCCCCCCTTACCCGTTTGCTGTTTTGTGTCCATTCGCTGGGCAATTCTCTGTCTGTTTCCTGCCATCTCTTCTCATCTTCCTCCTCCAGTCTTCACCAGGATTCGATCCTGGAGACGTCCGATGTAGGAGAGAGGTGTCCTGCCACCTGCGCCACCTCGGTTCCTGGTTTTCGGAACATCTCGTCTTGTCTCTCCCCTGCGTCTCTCTCTTCTTATGTCATCATCTTGCTGCATGGCTCCCGGGGCCTGGCAGCTCACTGGTACACAGAGCCTGGCAGCCCATGCACCTTCTATATATATATTTTTTTATTTTACCGGGAGGTCCCGGGGATCGAACCCAGGTCCCTCCATATGGCAGACGGACGCCCAACCATTTGAGCCACATCCGCCCCTGTATAATTCCTTTTAAGTGCCATTTTTTATTTCTTTTGTGATTGTCCATTCATTTCCTTTGCCCATTTTTCTATAGGAATTTTTATCTTTTTTTCTCTATGTTTAAAGTTCTTTATGTATTAGGAACATTAGCCCTTTATCTTATATGTTACAACTATTCTCTTCCAATTTGCCGTTTGCATATTAATTTTGGTTAAGTTGTTTTTGTTGTCACAATTTCAAATTTTTATGTAGTCAAAGTTATTTTCTTAATTGATCTGGATTTTGAATCATAGTTAGAAATCCTTTCTCTATGCCCATGTTATAGAGAAATTCACCCATGTTTTCCTCTAGTAGTTGTATGGTTTCATATTTTATTTTAGATTCCTGATTCATTTCAAGTTTATTCTTGTGTTTGGTTTAAAGAAAGGATCTAATTTATTTTTTTTCAAAAGGATATCCAGTTGTATTGAGATACTGAAAGTCCATTTTTGCCCACGATTTGAAATATCACCTTTATTGTATGCATAGTTCCTATGTATTTGGAACTATTCTGGATTTTCTGTTCTCTTCCATTGGTCTGTCAAATTCATGTGCCAGCCCCATATTGGTGTTTTTTAAAAAAATATTTATTTATTTCTCCCCCTGCCTACCCACCCTCTTGTTTTTGCACTTGCTGTCTGCTTATATTCATTTTTTTTTTTTTTTTAGGAGGCACCAGGAACCGAACCTGGGACCTCCCATGTAGGAAGGAGGCGCCCAATCACTTGAGCCACCTCCATTCTCTGTTTGTTGTGTCTATCATTGTCATCTTGTTGCGACGTCATCTTGTTGCATCACCTGTCTTGCTCTTCTTTAGAAGGCAGTAGGATCAGGAACCCTAGATCTCCCATGTGCCTAAGGGCTTGAGCCACATCTGCTTCCCACATTATTGTTTTAAGCATATAAGTTTTGTTGTATGATTTAATAGAGGTTAAGATCCCCTGTGATTAGGATAAGTCTGCTGATGGGCTTATCCCTTCTAAGGGCCACCAAGTAGGCTGAGATTTCAATGGTCTAGATAAGGATGAAGGCCTGAATAGAGACTGGCAGTGGAGGTGGGGAGAGAGCAATGGCTGATATAAAGGATGTTTTAGAAATAGAATCCAGGTGTTTATGTTGGAAGGGGGTGGGGAAACAGTTGGGGAAGTGGGAGAAAGGAATGACTAAGGATTCCACTGATGTCTCTAGCTTGGGTAAGAGGGATTAAGAGGGATGATGGTGTTCCAAGCCATAATTTTTATTTAAATTAAGCAGTCGTAGTAATTCATGCAGAAAGTACAGAGTTTCCATAACACACAACTTCCTGCCCCAGTTTTCCCTGTTAACATTTTGCATAGTGTGATACCTTTTTTTACAATTGATGAACCAATACTATTAGGTTTCACTCTTTATGTTGTACAGTTCTGTTTTTATTTATTTTGATAACATATACAAAATAAACTTTCCCATTTTAACCACTTTCAAGTATACAATTCAGTGGTGTTCATTATACTCACAGTGTTGTCAAACTACACTAACTCTTAACTGGATTACTGTTATAGTGAAGCAAGGCTTGAAGAGGCAGTCTGTTTCATTAGTGGTATTAGTTTTCACAGTGCCTCTCAGTGTGCATTTCAGTGTGCTAAGTATAATTCTAGTGTTCCATGTAAACATTTGGAATTGTCTTGTTAAATTCCATTTAAAAATCTTTTGGAAATTTTGATTAAGATTGCATTGAATTTATAGTTGAAAAACCTTATCTTTAAAACAGTAGTCTTCCTATCCAGGAACATCTATTTAAATCTTCTTTTATGTCATTGTTTTTTGTTGTTGATGCTGTTGTTTTTTGTTTTTTTTCTTTCCACATAAGTCCTTAACATTTTTCATTAGGTTTATTTCTAAGTAATGGTATGGTTTTGTTGCTCTTTTGAGTGTATCCTTTTCCCCTTACTATTTTCTAACTGGTAATTGTTGGTATATGAAAAACTATTAATTTTTTAATTGTTGTTCATATATTCAACATCCTTACTGAATTCTCTTATTAGTTCTAATAATTTAACCATACTCTTTGAAATAGTTTTGCCTCAACCTTTCCATTTGTTTATATATATATATATATTTTTTTTTTTTTTTCTTAGTGTATTGATTAAAACCTCAAATATAATAGTGAATAGTAGTTGTAGGTGTTCTTGTTCTTGACTCAAAGGAGTACTTGCTTTGAATGTTTCACTATTAGGTATGATGCTTGCTAGAAGGTTATGGTGAATATAAGGATGTTTTCCTCTCCTCTCAGCTCTCTAAAGCATTTTAATAGGAATGGGTTTTACATTTTGTGATGGATTTTTCAGCATAAGATGATCATCTGGTTTTGTTTTCCTTTAATCAGATAATGGAGTGATTTGTATTAATATATTGCCTAATATTGAAGTAGTCCTGCATTCCTAGTATAAACTGTCATGCTCCTGATGCAACAGTCCTTTAATACACTGAAGGATTTTGTGCTAATACCGCTCTTGGAATTTTTGCTTCTATATTCATAGGTGAGATTTGTTTCTAGAATGGCAAGTACTTTCCATTTTGATTGGTCTCAGAACGGAGATGGAAGCTTTTCATCTTTTTCCTTTGCTCTGGGACAGTTTATATACCAAAGGAATTATCTGTTCTTTGATGGTTTGGTAGGACTTTCTTGTAAACTCTTTTAGGCTTGGTATCTTTTTTTAGGAGTAGATTGATCTTTGACTAATTTCAATTTCTAAGATGGTGATTGGTCTATTCAGGTTCACTACCTACTTATGATTCCATTTTATGATTTATGTTTTTCTTAAAACTATCCATTATATTTCAAATTTCAAATTTATTGGTAAAATGACATACATGCTTTCTGACAATTAAAATTATCTTCTCTAGCTGTAGTTTCTAATATTTCTAATATTTTTGTGTTTTCTTCTGAGAGAGCTGCAGACATTTAAACTGCAGCCTATTGAAATGTAGATAACAGGAAATAATTGTCACAGCAGTATTATAGCAACCTGTATGAAACAATTAGAAGTTCAGGTGTTTAGGGATTTAGGTATCTGGGAAGGAAAACCTGTAAAGATTTGAATGGTAGAATATAACTGAGAGCATTTTTAGTTCCTTGATGCTCTAAGTAAAATAATAGCTAGAGAGTCTGAAAAACTCTAAAAGCTAAACAGTGTTCCCCCAATTCTCCACTCCTACTGGGCCATCTTACCTCCACTGGGAAGGACATTCACTCTTTTTTATGAATAGTTTTTGTTGTTGTTGTTGTTGTTTTTTGAGGTACCTGGGGCTGGGGATTGAACTTGGGACCTTATATGTGGGTAGCTGGTACTCAACCACTGAACCACATGGGCTTCCCTGAGTTGGTTTTATCATTTGTTTTGCTTGTTGGTTGTTTTTTCAGGAGGCACCAGAACGAAACCCGGGACAACTGCTTGAGCCACATCTGCTTCTGACATTCACTCTTAATTTTAGTCAATCTAAGAAATATAGCATTAAAACTTTTTGCTCAATTATTGAGTTACCACTAGGGTCATCACAGAATGCATCAATGTCAATTCCTTGACATTTCAATTTCACCTAAGTATCAGATTCCATCTTCTCCATTTTTCTTCAAACTAGTTTAATGATTCTCCTATATCTTTATTTTCAGCCTTATCATCTTGGCCAATCCATGCCATTAGTTTTCAGTTTATCTTTTGCTTAGGGTGAGGAAAAATGTTCAGCCTTTTTACTACTAGGACTCACTTTCATTTATAGGTGGCACGTTGCCACTGTTGTAGAATACTGGCACATAAATGTCAACCCTTTATACTCTTCCTTGGCTTACTGTTGGTTTCTGCAAGTCTCACCTTATTGTTGCCATTAAGCTTCTGGTTCTATTCAGAGATGATGTTCTAGTTAACAAATTTGCCAACCCTGCCCTTTACTGTTTTTGTTTCAGATGAGTTAAATCTTAGAAAGCTCTAAAATAAGCTTTATTGGGAGGCGGCTGTGGCTCAATCGGTAGGGCTCCCGTTTACCATATGGGAGGCCCCAGGTTCACGGCGTGGTTGGCTGACCCAGCGAGCACAGGCAGCAGGGGGGGGATGAATGAATAAATAAATAAAATCTTAAAAAAAAATAAATTAATTAATTAATTAAATAAGCTTTATTTTGAAATAAATGTAGGTATCTTTAGATTAAAATGTTACCAGATGGTTTTAATGCTATATCCTTATTAACGTACGTTTTTGGAAAACTGTGAATATTTAAAACAAAAACAAATGTGGATCACAAGCTTTCATGATATTAAATTTAGCTGTGTCTAAATAATACATACTAAGCCCCAAATAGTACATATTAAGACTTAAATCATCTAAGTATTGAAGACTAGAACATAGCATCATACTGGCAGGAACCCCATGTCAATCAAATTCACTATTGAGTTACTAATGCTGGCCCATGTGTGGCACATAGTAGGGAATCAGTACATATTGTTGATTGAACAATTAATTGATATATGTAGGGAATCTAATTCAGTACTATATCTTAACTTCTCCTCATGATTTGAAAGCAATGTAAAATTGTGCTAGACTCTTTCATGTGTCACTCATCCAAGAGACATGTTCAGGTTGCTTTTTTGATAGGGATTTTATTGAAGGACTCATGTTGCCATAAAAGAAAGTCAGAAAAAATTCTTAACAGGTGTATAGCCAGCCCTCACCGAAAAATGGGCCATCATTCCCTACATTCAGGGCTTGTAACACATCCAGCAGTCTCACGGCAGCTCTTTCAGAATTGGGTGTCTGCTCCTTTTTCTATTTCCCACCATTAGGGAGGCTGCTGTGTCTGCTTTTCCAGCTGCTACTAATTCTGTGTCTGAAGCACTTCACTGCCTCCCCCCACCATTCCAAAGAGTATGATTTGTCAGTCACTAACCTAGGCTCCTCCTAGGCTCAGTTTCCTAACACTGGGCTGCTTTGTAGGCCACTAGCCAGTCTATAGAGGGCTGCCTCAGGTCAGGTGTTGATTCCTGGTTCAGTTAGTTGTGGCTAGGTAAGTAGGGTCACACAGCAAGAGGGGACCACAAATGAGGCAGGCACTCTGAGACACCTTGCATGGCCTAGCACTACATTATTAAAGGGAATGACAAGGGTCTCTCTGGTATCAGTATCCAGTAACCCAAACAGTCATCCTGATTGTATTTTGTATTCAAGTTGCCACATCTTTACAAAATATCTTGACTGTGTGGATTTCATTTGCAATCCATCTAGTCATATTTCTTGGAATCATCATGGTGTTTCAGGATGAAGAGACAGAGCAAACTGATTTATTGAGAGAAAAATGTCATGTATATAGCATAGTCCAGAGAAATTCAATACATGGACATTTAGTTTTTCAGTTGTGATGTTCTTATAAATCAGAAAACGTTTCTGAAGCACATCACTCTCAGAAAAACAATTTTTGCGAAATCTCTATATGTTGGATTTTGCTGGTATACTTTATGAGATCATGGAAAATAGTCCTTCTGGAATATAGTACAATTGTTGTTGAGTTCCCAAATATGACCTCAGGGTAAATCTACTAACTATTCTACGAATTATGCCACACTGACCTGGTGTGAAGTAGACACTTCATTCAAAGCAATGGCACTGTGGATTTCCCAGCTGTGGGTTATTTTCTGAATACACAGTGAATTCAAATGGGCCCAGGCTACCACTGTCGATTGTGCAAGAGTTTCAAAATGGTTCCTTCTCTAATGGGTGACATAAGTGCCAAATCGAAAGGATGTTTCTCAGTCCTTACCTTATTTGACTTCTCCATAACAGCCAATGTTGTTGAATGCCAATGCCTTTTTTTTTTTTTAAAAAAACAAATCAATTTTATTGATAAATATTAATAAAGCATTCAGTTCATCTAAAGTATACAATCAATGGTATTTGGTGTAATCACATAGTTGTGCATTCATCAGTTCAATCATTATTAGAGCATTTTCATTACTTCAATAACAATAAACAAAAAAACCCCAGAAAAATAAACAAGACATTTCTTCACCTCTCAATCTCTCTATGCTTCCCTTGCTGTAAATTGCTGCTATTTCTGGCTATTCTTGCACAATTATTTATTTATCAAGCATTTTTACTAAGATATATTCACATAGCATATGATCTATCCAAAGTGTATAATCAATGGCTTATAGTATAATCACAATGTCATTCAGCACCACAAAAAATTTCAGAACAATTTCATTATCCCAAAAAGAAACTCCACACCCCTTAGTATGCCTTTCCCAGCCCTACATAACCACTAATCTAATTTCATCTTTATAAATTGATTTATATTTACATTTTATATAACCAGAATCATACAATACATTATTCAATATGTTTAGTTTATAATAGCTCAATCATACAGTATTTGTCCTTTTGTGTCTGGCTTGCTTCACTCAACATAATGTTCTCCAGGTTCATCTATGTTGTCATATACTTTATGACTTCATTTCTTCTTACACCTGCATAATATTCTGTCACGTGAATACACCACAGTTTGTTTATCCCTTCATTGGTTTATGGACACCTGGGTTGCTTCCAACTTTTGGCAATCATGAATAACGCCATTATGAACATCAGTGTTCAGATGTCTGTTCATGTCACTGCTTTCAGTTCTTCTGGGTGTATACCCAGTAATGGTATTGCAGGGTCACGTGGCAAATCTATATTCAACTTCTTTAGGAACTGCCACACAGTCCTCCACAATGGCTATACCATTCTACATTCCCACCAACAGTGAATATGTGCTCCTATCTCTCCACATCCTCTCCAACACTTGCAGTTCTGTCTTTTTTAATAGTGGCCGTTCTGATAGGTGTGAATAGTAGCTTTGATTTGCATTTCCCTAATTATTAGTGATGTTGAATATTTTTTCATGTGTTTTTTTTGCCATTTGTATTTCTTCTTTGGACAAATGTCTATTCGTCTTTTGCCCATTTTAAAATTGGGTCGTTTGTCTTTCTATGTGTTATAACATCGCTTTATATATCATGGATATTAAACCCTTATTGGACATGTGATTTCCAAATATTTTCTCCCATTGAGTTGGCTGCATTTTCACCCTTTAGACAAAGTCCTGTGAGGTGCAAAAGTGCTTAATTTTGAGGAGGTCCCATTTATCTATTTTTCTCTTTTATTGTGCGTGCTTTGGGTGTTTAGTTTATAAACTAAAGAAACCACCACCTACCATAAGGTCTTTAAGATGTTTCCCTACATTTTCTTCTAGTAGTTTTATGGTGCTGGCTTTTATATTTAGTTGTTTGATCCATTTTGAGTTGATTCTTGTATAGGGAGAGATGGGGTCCTCTTTCATTCTTTTGGCTATAGATATCCAGTTCTCCCAGCACCATTTGCTGAAGAGACTGCTTTATCCTGTTAAGATGGACTTGGTAGGTTTGTCAAAACCAGTTGGCCATGGAGGTAAAGGTTCATTTCTGGATTCTCAATTTTATTCCACTGATGGATGTGTCTATCTTTATGGCAGCACCATTTACTTTTGAACACTGTAGCTTTGTAATATGTTTCAAGGTCAGGCAGTGAAATTCCTCCCATGTCGCTCTTATTTTTCAGAATACTTTTGGATATTCAGGTGCACTTTCCCTTCCAAATGAATTTGGTAATTGCCTTTTCTATTTCTCTAAAGTAGGCTGTTGGAATTTTGATTGGTATTGCATTGAATCTATAAATCAGTTTGGGTAGAATTGACATCTTCACGATATTTAGTCTTCCAATCCATGAACATGTAATGTCTTTCCTTTTGTTTAGGTCTTCGTTGATTTCTTTTAACATTGTTTTGTAGTTTTCTGCATATAGATCCTGTACTTATTTGGTTAAATTGAGTCCTAGGTATTTGAGTCTTTTTGTTGCTATTGTAAATGGAATTTTTTCCGTGATTTCCTCCTCAAGTTGTTCAATACTAATGTACAAAGACAATGCTGAGGAAAGCGGCTGTGGCTCAATTGGTTGGGCTCCCA
Source organism: Tolypeutes matacus (assembly GCA_026826555.1). Classification (NCBI taxonomy): domain Eukaryota; kingdom Metazoa; phylum Chordata; class Mammalia; order Cingulata; family Chlamyphoridae; genus Tolypeutes; species Tolypeutes matacus. The sequence goes on from JAKSZT010054395.1 coordinate 5,830,672, forward strand.
TTTACCATATGGGAGGCCCCGGGTTCGATTCCCAGGGCCTCCTGGTGAAGGCAAGCCAGCCTGCACAGCGTGTTGAGCTGACACAGCAAGATTGACCTAACAAAGGGAGACAAGCAGACACAGAAAAACGCACAGCAAATGGACACAGAGAGCACAAGCAGCAAGGGGGGGATAAATAAGAAAATAAAAAATAAATCTTTAAAAAAAAAACCCAAAAGACAATGTTGATATTTGCATGTTGATATTGTATCCTGCCACTTTGCTGAACTCATTTATTAGCTCAAGTAGCTCTGTTGTAGACATTTCAGAATTTTCTAAATATAGGATCATGTCATTCACAAACAGGGAGAGTTTTACTTCCTCTTTCCTATTTGGATACCTTTGATTTTTTTCTTGTATAATAGTTCTAGCTAGAACTTCTAGTAGTATGTTGAAGAACAGTGGTGACAGTGGGCATCTTTGTCTTATTCCCGATCTAAGGGGGAAAGCTCTCAACCTTTTCCCATTGAGTACGATGTTGGCTGTGGGTTTTTCATATATGCCTTTTATCATATTGAGGAATTTTCCTTCTATTTTTATCTTTTGAAGTGTTTTTATTAAGAAAGGATGCTAGATTTTGTTGAATGCCTTTTCTGCATCGATTGAGATGGTCATGTGTTTTTTTCCCTTCAATTTGTTAATGTGCTGTATTGCGCTGATAGATTTTCTTATGCTGAACCAGGCTTGCATACCAGGAATAAATCCCACTTAGTTGTGATGTATAAGTCTTTTTTTTTTTTTTTACCGGGAAGTCCCAGGGATCAAACCCAGGTCCCTCCAATATGCTGTTGGATTCAACTTGCAGGTATTTTGTCGAGAATTTTTGCATCTATGTTCATTAGAGAAAATGGTCTGTAATTTTCTTTTCTTGTAGTGTCTTTATCTGTCTTTGGTATTAGGGTGATGGCTTCATAAAATGTGTTGGGTTATCTTCCCTCTTCTTCAATTTTTTGGAAGAGTTTAAACAGGATTGGTGTTAATTCTTTTTGAAATGCTTGGTAGAATTCACCTGTGAAGCCATCTGGTCCTGGACTTTTCTTTTCTGCAAGATTTTTTTTCAACTTATGCAGGAAAGTTTAATGACTGGAACAAAATAGGATCAATTCTGCAATATTTTTGATGATGGATTCAATCTCTTTAAATGTGATTGGTTTGTTAAATTCTTGTATTTCTTATAGCATCAGTATAGGTTGTTTGTGCGTTTCTAGGAATTTGTCTCCTTCATCTAGGTTGTCTAGTTTGGTGGCATACAGTTTCTCATAGTATCCTCTTATGATCCTTTTTATTTCTGTGGGGTCAGTTGTAACTTCCCCCTTTCATCTAATTGTATTTATTTGCATCTTCTCTCTCTCTCTTTTTTTTTTCTTTGTTAGTCTAGCTAAGGTTTGTCAATTTTATTGATTTTTCTCACAGGACCAGCTTTTGGTTTTGTTGATTTTTATCTATTGTATTTTTTTTTTCTCAATTTCATTTATTTCTGCTCTAATCTTTATTAATAATTTATTTCCTTCTGCTTTCTTTAGGAATGGTTTGCTGTTCTTTTTCTAATTTCTCCAGTTTTTCAGTTAGATCTTTGATTTTTAGCTCTTTCTTCTTTAACACAGGTGTTTAGGTCTATATATTTTTCTCTCAAGACTGTCTTCGCTGTATCCCATAAGTTTTGATAAGTTGTATTCTCATTTTCATTCGTCTCAATATATTTACTGATTTCACTTGCAATTTCTTCTTTGACCCACTGATTGTTTAGGAGTGTGTTGTTTTAGCCTTCACACATTTGTGAATTCACCTCTTTCCTGTCTATTATTGATTTCCAGTTTCATTCCATTATGATCTGAAAAGGTGCTTTATATAATTTCAAATCTTTTTATATTTATTGCTGCATTGTGACCTAGTATGTGGTCTGTCCTGAAGAAAGATCCATGGACACTTGAGAAGAATGTATACCCCACTGAGTTTGGGTACAACATTCTGTATGTCTGGTCTAACTCGTTTATCATATTGTTCATGTTCTCTGTTTCCTTGTTGATGTTCTGTCTAGTTGTTCTATCTAATGATGTGAGTGGTGTATTAAAGTTTCCAACGATTATTGTAGAGGTGCCTATTTCTCCCTTCAGTTTTGTGGAGGAGGGTGCTGGCAGTAGCTTTGCTGTCATGATTCTTTCCCTTTGTCCCTTTCTCTTCTGGTCAGTGTCCAGCCTTCCCCTTGTGTCCTAAACCTTAGATTTTTTTCCAGGCCATTTCTGCTTGTCTTCTAGCTATTTTTCTGGGAGAGAAGAGAGTCTCGTGCCTTTCTAATCCGCCATCTTCCCAGAAGTCTGTCCCAATGCTTTTTTTATTTTTTAAAAGATACTTCAATTATATAAATGTTACAGATCCTATATAGGGGATTCCCATATGCCCCGCTACCCACACCTCCCACATTTTCCCACATTAGCAACATCTTTCATCAGTGTGGTACATTCACTGCAATTGACAGACACATTGTGGAGCATTGCCACCAAGCATGGATTATAGTTTACATTGTAGTTTACACTCTCCTATTCGACTCTGTAGGTTCTGGCCGGATATATAATGGCCTGTATCTGTCATTGTAATGTCATTCAGGACGATTCCCAAGTCCCAAAAATGGCCCCCATTACACCTGTTTTTCCCTGTCCCTAACCCCAGAATATCCATGGGTCACTGTCTCCACAACAATGGTATTTCTTCCATTGCTAGAATCATAATAAGTCTATAGTAAAATACTAGTAAGTTAATTTTAGTCCATAGTTTGTTTCCCAATCCTGAGGACTCTGGGATGGTGATGCTCACTCCACCATTAATTGAGGGGGCTTTTGATCCCATATATCCGATGGATGTGACCCTCTTGCTTGCATTTGTAGGCACTCTCAGCTCCTTGGTATGTTGTTTGTCCATCATCTCCTCCCTGTTAGTTGTCCTGGGTGAGTCTATTGAACTGGAGAGTAGGTGTTGCAGCTCCGTTGAGATTCAGGGCTCAGCTGGCACATGGACAGCCCAAAGACTTAAGTCTCTTCGACGTACACCTACCAACTCTAGTACTAATTATAGGTTCAAATAGAAGGACAGAAGAGTCATGCGTAGGGAAACTACTGCTGAGTCTAACTCAGTCATATTGTGGAGCATACCAGATTAGGGCCCATTGGGAAGGGGCCAAATTCCTAAGCTGTCTGCCCTCACTATAGTGTCTGGATCCCTGAGGAGCTTCGCTATTTGGGGTCTTGTCTACTTTGGCTGTCAATGAGATCCTGTTGAGATGCACATAAGCACTACTTCTGGATGGCCTCCAGACTTACTATGAAGTCTCTTAGCCATACAGACTCATTTGTCTTTTGCTTTCTCCCCTTTTGGTCAAGGTGAAGGTTTTTTTTGTTGTTGTTGTTTTTTTCTTCAAATATTTTTTCATTAGTTTTTATTCCAAGTTTTAAAAATATTCTATTTTTACTTATTAATTTTTTCTGTATTTTACTACTTAATGTATAACACTATCATTACTATTTCAGTTTCTTATTAACTGTATGTGGCTAATTTATTGGCTTCATTTTTTAAGAGATTTTAGATCAAAGAAGGGTTACAACTGGGCAGGGGAGGGTCATTGGTGTGGGGTATCAGTGAGGGAGGATACATGGAAGGAAGTTCACCTGGGTATACATATAAGGCATATAAATGTGTTCAAATGTTCATGGGGCATTGTCACGGTGGGTGGAGATTCACACAATAACCAAAAGAATATCAAATTCCCATCTGGGGGAGCTCTTCCACATTCTCTAATAGAACAACAAGAATGCCCCACGTACAGGGACAATGACTTGTGAAGGAGGATGGTCCATTGAAGGACCCTTGATATTGATGACTATGCTTATGAGCCTTTGCTTTTGAAATTGAAGCAGCCTAGTGACATAGGGTGCCTGAGAGTTACCTATGGGGAGCCTCCTTGTTGCTCAAATGTGGCCTCTCTCTAAGCCAAACTCAGCATATAAAAGCAATAACTTCCCCCCTAGCATGAGACATGGCTCCTGGGAATGAGCCTCCCTGGCACCCAGGGATTGCTACAAAGTACCAACAAGCAATGTATCTGGAAACAAAAACAAAAACCAATGCCTTCTTGATATCCCAAAATATCTTCATCTACTCCCATGGAGTAACCATCACTTGTACTTGTATGCTGTTGGTTTTTTTGTTTTTGTTCACCCCCCCCTCCCCGCCCGTGATGGCTCCCCCATATGTCTGCTTTTCTTCTTTATGAGGTGTCAGGAACCGGATCTGGGACCTCCCATGTGGGAGGTGATTGCCCAATCACTTGAGCCACTTCCACTTCTTGCTCGTCGCGGCACCTGCTCGTCGCGGCACCTGCTCGTCTTCTTTAGGAGGCTCTGGGAACTGAACCTGGGACCTCCCATGAGGGAGGCGAGTGCCCAATTGTTTGAGCCACATTCGCTCCCTGCTGTTGGTTTTTGAGTAATAAATATCTAGAAGAGACCTCATCCATAAGCTCCATTGTAGAATCTGTCTGCATTCAGAATGTTTCTTCCTGGATGCATGCAGGATTTTCAAATACAATATGTCTAAAACTAAATAATTTATATTCTCCTGCTCCCTGTTCTCCACCCCAGATCTGTGTCCAATGTGATCTTGCTCCTGTAATTCCTATCTGAGAGTAGATAGTACTTCACCAACTGTCTTCCATAGTAGAGGGTTGGTGGGAAGGGTGTCTTCTCCCTTTCCTTACAGCCAATCACCAATTTCTGGTAATTTTATCCCCTAACACTCTCTACTCCATTCCCTCTGCCATTGCCTTAGTTCAGGCATGCATAATATTAGGGTTGGGACTTTGGAATAATTTCCCTCCCTGCTCTCCTCATAGCTCCATTTTCCACATTGTTGACAAAGCCATCTTTGTGAAATAATTTAAATATGTATAGATTACAATCCTTTGTAATTTGTCATCTACAAGATAAAATCCAAAATCACTAATATGGCTGTATTGTTTTGCTATTGCTGCAATAATACTGTATAACAAACCACCCCAAAACTCAGTGGCTTAAAGCAACAATAATTTGTTCTCAAGATCTATGGGTCAGCTATGGTAGGTCTGCTAATCAAGCCTGGGCTTTGGGCTTTCTTATACATCTGTGGGTCAGCTAAGGTGACTCAGCTTCATTCTACCTTTTCTCATTCTCTTCATGGGACCAGCAAGTTGCCCAGACCTTTTTTTGTTGTTGTTTTAAGAGGGAATTTTATTTATTTATTTCCCCTCCCCCCTCTCCCCTCCACTCTGCTGTTTGCTGTCTGTGTCCATTTGCTGCGTGATCTTCTGTGTCTGTTTCTTTTTGTCCTCTCTTCTCTTTTTTTCTCCTCCAGGCTTCACCAGGATTCGATCCTGGAGACTGACGATGTGGAAGAGAGGTACCCTGTCGCTTGCACCACCTCAGTTCCTGGTTTCTGTCGCTTCTCACCTTGACTCTCCCCTGCATCTCTCTTTTGTTACATCATCATCTTGCTGCGTTCCACCACACAGGCCTGGCAAGCCTTTACCAGGAGGCCCAGGGATTGAACCCAGGTCCTCCCATATGGTAGACGGAAGCCCTATCGCTTGAGCCACATCAGTTTCCCAGAGATCTGTTTTTTATATTAATCAAAGATATACAAGAGATCAAATAGGAATAGGCAAGGTCTCTTGAGGCATATAGTTCAGAACTGATACCCTGTCACTTCAACCTCACTCTACCTGATAAAGCAAGTTGTGAGGCTGAACCCCAGGTCTAGGGGCTGGGAAATGTATGTTGACCCCTAAGTGGGAGAGACTGCAAAGTCACATGGCCTAGTGGATAGGTGAGGAATCAATAACTGGGGCCAGTGGCAAAAAAGGTTCTGTCTACTGCTATAGCTATAATTTATATTTAATCTCCTTGAATCCAACTCTCCAATATTGCATCTTGAACAACACATGTTTTATGCCTTGGTAAAGAGAAAACTTCCCAATCTCCATCCCATCCCACTTTGCCTGTCTGACTTCATTGTCTAAAACTTGGCCACTATGTTTTCTTTTTTCTTCTTTAGCAATCCCCTGCCCTAGAGAGAATTAACTTTTCCTTCCTTTATGCCATTTTTTTTCTTTTTCTTTTTTTTTTTTTTACCGGGAGGTACCAGGGATCGAACCCTGGTCTCTCCATATGGTAGACGGACGCCCAACCTCTTGAGCCACGACCGTTTCCCATCCATTTCTTTTCTTTACACATGAAATACTTTCCTGTTGTTAAACTAAATTGTAGTTATTTATTTACATGACTGTCTCCTCTTCTAGAATAAGAACTCTCTTTGAGGGTAAGTACTTGCTTTTCTGGTCTCAGTCTCTCTAGGGTCCAGCAATGTATTTGGCATATGAAGTTCAGTAAACATAATTACATTAAATTTTTAACTTAATTTTTAAAGAAGTTTTAGGATACAGAAAAATTACATAGAAAATATAGGGGATTCCCACATACTCCCTCTCCTACATTTTCCCCTATTAATAACATCTTACATGAGTATGGTGCTGTTGCAATCCAGGTCTTAAAGAGCACAGGTCAGGGCAGCAGCAAGACCAAAGAACACATTCAGCAAGGTGTTAGGCATGGGCTGTGTTATTGGGATTTACGGACAGGAGAGATTCTCCCTGGTGGCAGCAGTCCAGGGAATGACAATAACGCTCTGCCAAGAGGCAGGAAAATGAGGGGCAATATATAGGATCTAAGACAAAGACATTTCATAAGAGTTACCTGAATGGGATCTGGTGACGTTATTGTTGGAAGGAATTGTACAGCCTGGAGAAAATTACAGTCCACTATACCATGTGTACATTGTTCCCCTGTGAAGAGGTTTGTTCATTTTCACTTGTGTCCTGGGGCATGCAGGTGGCTGAGTACTGTGGGCTGAGGTTCTCTTAAGGAGGGGAAGCCAAGGCCAGGGACTTACTGGACCCCCACATTTGTTACAATTGATGAATAAATACTGAAGCACTGCTACTAACTATGGTCAATAGTTTACATTATAGTTCTTTTGCACTATACAATTTTATAAGTTTTTACAAAATGTATAATGGCCTGTATCCGTCATTGCAAAATCATGCAGAACAATTCCAATGCCCTAAGAATGCCCTATGTTCCACGTATTCCTCCCATAGAAGTTCTTCCGTTACTACAATAATAAGTCTACTTCGGTCCATGGTTGCATTCCCCCCCTCATGTTTGTTCATTCCTCAGTCTTGAGGACTTTGGGATGGTGATGTCCACCTTATACTTTAAAATTTCAATTAGGGAAATGGATGTGGCTCAAGTGGTTGGGCTCCCGTATACCATATAGGAGGTCCAGGGTTCGATTCCTGGGGCCTCCTGGTGAAAGGCAAGCTGGCCTATGCAGCAGTGCTGGCCCATGCAGGAGTGCTGGCACAGCAAGATGATACAACAAAAAGAGACACAGAGGAGAGACAATAAGAGATGCAGCAGACCAGGGAGCTGAGGTGGCACTAGAGATTGAGTGCCTCTCTCCCACTCCAGAAGGTCCTAAGATTGGTTCCCAGTGCTGCCTAAAGAGAAGACAAGCAGAGAAGAACACACACAGAACAGACAGTGAGCGCAAAACAATGGGTGTGTGTGTGTGTGAATAAATGAATTAAAAATTTTTTTTTCAATTAAATTTTTGTAAGACAGTATGTCATTTTGGAATTTATGTTGAATTTCAGGTACAGAATTTTGCCTGTGCAAGTTGGAGTAAGGAAGATTAGCTAATGCTTCTTTCTCTCTGAAGCATGGCAGTATGATATTATTGAAAGATGCACAGCAGGCAAATTTAAGAATCATTTTTGGAATTCTCTTTCTGTTACACTGAATTTGTGGGTTCTGAGAAAGGTGGCAGAACTTTATCTAAAATGTATTACAGATTGCTCTATCTACTACATGTGAAGAATATAATTTCAATTATGAGTTTTCCCATTTGTGAAGAGGAGTTGGGATTTTCTGCTGCATTTGTATGCAGTCTTACAAACCAGGGGACTATATTTTTGAAGGGTAAAGCCCTGCTCAAAATTATTTTCTGGAATATCTGCTTTAAATTTTCCAGAAGCCACATAAAATTTTTTTTAAAAAACCACTATATCTAAAGTATGATCATTTCACATGTAATAAATATTTTAAAAGTGTTAATATAGATATTTTACATTCTTTTTTTCATACTCTTTGAAATCCAGTGTATATTTTACATTTACAGCACATCTCAATTTGGATGCTAAATTTCATTGAAAATATTTGATCTGTATTTAAAATTTTTATTTTTAAAGAAGATTTAGCTTACATAAATGTTACATAAAAAATGGGGGGGGGGCAGATGTGGCTCAAATGGTTGGGTGTCCGCCTCCCATACGTAGGGACCTGGGTTCGGGCCCCAGGACCTCCCAGTAAAATAAAAGAAAAAATAGAGAAGTCATGCGGGCCTCCAGGTCCCGCGAGCGAGTGCCCCGCCAGGCCCCGCCAAGCCACCCAGCAAGATGATGATGTAACAGGAGAGTGACATAAGGGAGAGCCAAGAGGAGACGCACCAAAAAACCAGGAACTAAGGTAGTGCAGGCAGTAGGACGCCTCTCTCCCACATCAGAGGTTCCCAGGATCAAATCCCGGTGAAGACAGGAGGAGAAAGATGAGAAGAGAGGGCAGGACACAGACACAGAGAATTGCCCAGTGAATGGACACAAAAACAGCAAAAACGAGGGGGTGGGGACGGTTTAAAAATGGATAAAAGAGGGGGCGGATGTGGCTCAAATGGTTGGGCGTCTGTCTGCCATATGGAGGGACCTGGGTTCGATCCCCGGGACCTCCTGGTAAAAAAAAAAAAAAAAAAAAAAAAAAAAAAGGATAAAAGTAAATAAATAATCTAAAAAAATATATAGGGGATTCCCATATGCCCCACCCTTCCCCCTCCCACACTTTCCCACATCACCAACATCTCTCATTAGTGTGGTACATTTGTTACAATTGATGAACACGCATTTATATGCTGAGTTTGGCTTAGAGAGAGGCCACGTTTGAGCAACAAGGAAGCTTTCAGGAGGTAATTCTAAGGCAATATATAATACTAGGCTAAGTTTCAATGATCTGTATTTTGATTTCCTGAAATTTACAATTGAAAAAGTAGATTCATGTACCCAAATTGTTCTAAATTTACTTTAAAAGTTTCCAACAACTAAATTCAAAGTCAGATTTAAAATTTCTATTTAAATTAATGAAAATTAAAAATTCAGTTCTTCAGTTTCATTAGTCACATTTCAAGAGGTCAGTAACTGCATGTGATTAGTGGCTGTGGTCTCGGCCAGGGCAATCCTAGAGAACAGTGAAGGCCTCAGGTCCCCAGTTATTGCTTGTGCTCAAGCTGGTGCTACTCAATACAGAAAATACAAAGGAATTTGAAGTCACAGTCCATCCCTGCCCTGAAAAGAGAAAATTAGTATGTGGTTTTAAGATCATAAATGTAAATATGTTTTCAGAGAAAAGAGAGGTGATATGTGTGTGTGGGGGTGAGTGGGTGGATAGGGGATGGGGGTTATAGGAGGCATTGGGGGATAAGACTATTTAGATCCTGAAAGTCCAGAAAGCTTTATACTTTATGGAGGAGTTGGGGAGGGATAACTATTGGAGAAAATGGCAGGGCCCAGTGGCAGGAAAAAGGAGGGTTTGGGTGGAAAGCCAAATGAAATGGGGCCATTATACCAGGTATTGGTTAAGAACTTATGCTTCAGAGTCATACTCCTTAGGTGTGAATCCTGGCTTTGTCATGCTAACTGCTTAGTCTAGGGCAAGTTATTTTACTTCCCTTTTCCTGTTTATACAGTTATAAAATAGGGATAATAATACTTAATAGGGATGTTGTGAAGTTTAAATGCACTAATATGTATAGTAGGCACGTTCTGAGTGCTTTATAAGTGCTCAAGAGATGTTGGCTGTTATTTAGAAGTTTCCAAATGTGACTATTTGCTCTTTGGAGTTTACATATAACAAACCAGAGCCATTCTTTTTAGAACTTATATCTCAAAGCACTGACACGAAGCTTATAAACTAATTTAAATACTAAATGTGTGACCATTTTTCAATATTTCTGAGTCTAGTTTCCCTATTTGAAAATTTAATGCACATAATGTTGTAGAGGGGATTCAATGAGGTCATTTAGGAGGCAGGCTCCTCGCTTACCTCTTTAAGCCTCAATTTTGTAATATGCAAAATAATCACCTTCTAAGGATCAAATATATAATAATGTAAAATGTTTTGCACAATTACTATCACAAAAAATGGGCAATTATTAACTTTTGAACAGACTCTATAATCCTGATGGCTGAGAAACCTCCAATAGCTCAGCAAACCCTTGGATTAAAAGTTTCCATGGCTTGAAGTTTAATGGCTTTTGTATTTGTAAGTATTATAGTCACTTGTACAGGCAGGAACTAGAAAGAATCATTTTCCACTTCCTTATACCTGTGGTTAAGGAGCCTCAAAAAGGGACACGCCAGCCAATCAGTTTAAGGGATGGTGGATGGTTGTTTACATGAGCCAATTATCTTAGTGATGACTCCATGCTCTTTCTCCCTTAGAAAGAAGGAAGTGGTGAACAAGCAGATACAATTTAGATATGGAAAAGACAGCTTGGATTTCATCGTGTTTCAATGAAATCTAAAAGTACACAATTTGCAGTTGTTTTTTTTATTTACTGTGCAAGAACTAGATTTATCTCTACATTTTAATTGCACTATTTAATTTCCACAGTACTTTATGATGGAACAGGTATATACCAATAACCGTATTTAAAATAATGTCTTTCTATTTGACCATTCTTAGCTACTTATTCGTGATCATCCTTTAGCTCTAGGTCATAAAGTTGTTTTATGATACTTAAGAGACTTTCCTCACATTTTCAAGCATAATTACTGTAATTATTACAGAATTAAAGATCTCCATGTTTTGGTGACCATTAGAATCTGGAACTTTTAGAAAACTTGTAGTATCAGCAAATGATTTACAGGATATGAAAAAATTTATGAAATATTCTTTGTTGGGTTCTTACTATTATAATGAGACAATATCAAAAGTATAATGAAAATGTATGCTTAATGTATGATGTTTGTGCCATCCATATCAATTTCCTTATTCTCTAGCTTTATCCCACTAGAGAAGAAATGCTAGCCAGTATTAGGGGTACTCTTTTAGGGCATGTAGAAGAAAAGTTTATTGGTCAATACAAAGATTAAGATTTACTGAATATCTGTTCTATGTCAGGTCCTGTGCTAGGTGCCATACAAGAAGACAAGGCCCTGCTTTGGAAAAGAGCTCATTCTGGTAGCCTGGACTGGTTCCACCACCTTGGCAACAATAACAGTTTTGTATTAACCAAGTGAGCCAACCAGTTAACCTAATTATCTTAGTAAGTAAAAGAATTTAGAGACCTCCATAAACAGTTTTATTACACATTGCCTATTTCAATCTGTAAAGTTGAGGGGATTACCTCCTTGCTGAAGACGATAATTTTTCTTTCTGAAGTTCATTACTCCTGATTTTAGAATACCAGGTGAGAGCAAACCAGATGGAAAAGGGGTAAGGTTCCTGCTCACTGTCTTAACTTCCTTGCTTCATCCACCTTTAACCCCTCACCAAGTAGGAACTAAACACAGCTGTCCTGCACGGGTGCGCCAAGAAGTGAACAAACACTTGTCACCAACACGTAAGAATGAGTTGCCATTTTAGGTGGTTATTCCCAACTACTTTGGACATGTTTTATACAATTACAGGATTGTTTTGGAATTTGAAGGGAAAGATCTTTTACTGTCAGTCCAACGACCTCATTTTTGCAGGCTGTGATAAGGCTGTGGAATGTGACTTGATCATGAAACTACAGTAGGACTTTCATGAAACTACAGTAGGACTGTAAGTTCCATGAAAGCAGTAACCCTATCTGTTTTTGTGACCTTTGTATCCTTAGACTAGTATGTGTTTAGTGAATGTTCTAACTCATGTGATGTGTGTTAAATAAATGAAATAATGAATAATTTGAATAACTAATGAGTCAAAACTCTTTTAAAATACTTTTTCCACTGTCTTATGATCTCAAATTTTTAAAGATTTAAGATTCTCAAAAAATGCTCAGGTTGGTCTAACATGTTCAGACATCCATCATTTTTCCATGTACTGTTAAAATGTAATTATTTAAGAGATAACTCTTTAGTTTGCTTCTTAACTTATCCATATTCTCAGCTTCTGCTCTCAGCCTTTCTCTGGTCTTTATACCTCTTGCAAATCAGGCAGAGGAAGAAGAGGCTCTGAATCACAGATATTATGTGTTCACCCAGTAAGCCATTTACAATAGCTGTTATCTGGTTCCAGCTGTTGTGCTAAATTTAGGATTTTGGATTATCTGTAAATGTTCTTTGTGTCTCCCATTACCAAGGTTAATTGAGAAATGATTGTACAACAAGTAAAACTTCAGTTCATAAAAGAAACTACATAATACAGTATTCAATAATATCAAAGTCAAATCCACTGGGAGTTGAAATTTGTAGCCATTATAAAGATTAAGGAACTGTTGCCATTTGTCAGAAGTTTCATGCTCTCTTCCTGATGCCAGAACATTTCAGTGAAAATGAAATGTTACTCTACTGAATATTCTGACCCATTATAAGATACAATCTTGGAATTATGGTTAATAATTACAGCTGTGCATATAATTTTACTGTACATATTACTATTTTTTTTATTGTCAAAAACTCATGTATTTGATTTGAGGTGAAAAAATGCAATTGCCCTTCTTGTATTTTACAAAAACATATCTGATTTAAAGTAATATATACCCATTGTAAAGCTTTGAAAAATACAAAAAAGTACAAAGAGTAAAGATAAAAATAAGAGGATAAGTCTAAAGGTAAATTTTATGTTGTGATTCTCGTATGCAAAATGATTTATAAACACTTTTTCTAATGAAACCAGACAGCACTGCAAACTTTCTATTTCTCCTTGTCTCAGTTTGGGCTCACAACCTCAAATAAATGTACACTGTCTATAAAATAAGTAGCTAATAGCTTCAGCCCTTTTTGGATTGTGTGTTTTTTAACTACAGTAGATCCTTGTCATCTGTTGTGATGTGTCATCACTTAAATACATGAAATGTCATCATGTCACACTGTTATTGTTGGGAGCTGTAATTTTGTTGTGCTATAACACTGTGAAAAGTGTCCTGCCATGAGTCAGTGTTTTAGTGTTTTAGAAGCTATAAAAGTTATTTTTAGCACAGCGAATGCCTCGGAAGCTTGGGTTCTGAATCCTACCAAATATCACTAGTGATTTGGGAAAAATCCAGGGGGAAGGGGAGGGTTCCTGTTTTTGAACTTCCAACTACCATACACACATAACTACCCCCTCTCCTGCCCAGGCCACGTTAAGCCTTGGTTCCACAGTGCGCTGCAATCCACGTGGGACTCGATTACAACTCTGCGCCAGCATCTCGCGTGGAGGAGGAAACTATAATTATCCTCCCGGACTAGGGCAGGCCCTCCCCTGACACCTTCCCAGTTACCCTGTGCTCTAATAGAGCGGCTCAGATGTGCGCCGCAGCTGGCTCGGAGCGTGGGCAGGAGGCGACCGCGGCCGAAGCGCCCGGCGCCTCTTGGACCTCGTGGGCTTCGGGCTCTGCCGGCTCCTCGCAGGAGGGTTCTCCCCAGCCACACCAGCTTCACGCCAGCGGGGCACCTACAGCAAAACCCATGGCCTCCCAGGCGCGCCCTCAGCTATGCGCAGGGGCGTTGCCATAACAACCAGGAGCCCGGGCAGCTGAGGCCGCCTGGGAGGAAGTGACGAGCGGTGGGTTGGCTGTTGTTGGGACACGTGACCCGGGCAGTGTTTTGACAGGGCAAACAGCAGAGAAAGAACTGGGCGAGCGAGGGGACCGGGAGCTAGAGCTAGACACAGCAGCGGGCAGGCGAGGAGCTGGCAGAGGCGCGGGGCAGACGGGCAGGCCGGGGCGACGGGGCCCGGGGGCCGCAGCGCTCGAGTGGGAGCGGGGCAGGGCGTGGGGCTGAGCGGAGGGAGTGGAGAAAGGCGGCGGCTGAGGTGGGGGTGGATGGCCACAGGGGCGCCGGGGAGCCGCGTCGGGCTTGCTGTCTCGGGCCCCCATGGTCCCCTAACACAGTCCCGGGGGCCGCTGCGTGCCACATTCAGCTCTCGCCGGCCTTGCGCCTCTTCGAGACTCTGGTCTGAGGTGGGAGTGTGATGTGAGTCGCTGGGCTAGCGGCGGAGAGAAGTGCCAAGAGGAGGGAGCGGGAGAGGAGAGTGAGTTAGTCAGCAGAGGTCGGCCGAGGGAGCCGAGGAGCGAGCCAGCCTGAGAGCGCCATGAAAACAACTCTCCCGCGGGGAGAGGGGCAGGCGCGGCACTTGGAGCAGCGCGGCTGAAGGAAATCCGGGGCCGCGGCGGGCAGGCTGCGCAGAGCAGGGACGAGCGTCCAGTTGTAAGCACCTTCTTCTGAGCAGACCTCAGGCTCGGCCACATAGGACTGGGGATTGGTAGGGGTGACCGGGGACAGCCCAGGAGAGTTTGTTTGGGGCTGGGGGCTGGGCTCGAGGAGATGTCTCAAGTTCGTTTCTGACCCTCTTGTTGTGTAAACTTGGCCGTGGTTGCCTCAGGAAGGCTAGCCAAAGGGTAATTATTTAGGTGAGGCCGGGTCAGGGTGGGAGGAGCTCTTGGCAAGGCCCAGGGGGTCTTGAACAGTCTCCTGTGACCTGGCATCTGGTTGAAGAATTTCAACACCAGCTATTGCGGAGGTGTCACTGTTCCTCGCGGAGTTTTTACAAAGGGGTTAGTTACCTTGTGTTGCTTGAATTTTTTTTTCTTGCCTGTACCTCCAGGTTATAAATAGATCTTGCTTTTGGTTCAGAGACACTGTGTCAAAGAAGGACACATTGGCCTGGAGAGTGCGAGCTGGGGAGGGGTGGGGGTGGGGGGGTGCTGGGTCCTGAAAAGATGGAGGAGGCAGTGCAGAGAGTTTTGCTTTTTTCAAACCTGCTAATGTTGCTTTCACCACAGCTAGTGCCAGGAAGAGGCCTAACTGTTAACAGTAGTTTTCTTGCAAGGTCCGGGTGGCTAGAGCAGGACCAGATTAATTTTATTTTGATCTCTTTTAGCGTTTTGAAAATAAAGCAGAAGTCGCAGAATCAGCGGCGAGCCTGTTGAAAAAACCCACATCTATTTCAAAGCATTCTGGGTGGAAATTGAATGTGAAAATGAAGCCAGATCGAGGTAAATGATTTATTTAAGTAGGGTTTGGTTTTCTTCAGTGTCTCATTTTAGAAGTGTTAACCTAATTCTGCGGCAGAATCACCTATTTCTGTATTATATGTGATTATCTGTGCTGTTAGATTCCAGCTGGTTAGGTGAGAAAGGCATTTGGAAAAGAGTTAGGATTTAGATGGGAGGACCTCTTCTTCAAAAGTGTTTATGAAGCAGTTAGTTTCAAGAGACTCTAGTGTAACTCAAAATGAAGTTGTCAAGAACAAACTTTTGTATCTGTTGCCACAATACTTGGTATCATTTTAGAGTTGCAGTTACTCACTTTTAGGTAAAGTAAATCTAACTCAAAGAAGTTTATAAGCTTTTTAAACTTGATAATTTGAAGAAAAAATTTAAAGACTATTTGAGTGCCATTTTTAAAAAAAATGTTTTAACTGATTTTTGTGCTTAGCAAAAGTCCAAAAGTTTGTTCATGTACTCTTGTGCCTTATTCAATATATTAATATCTGGACAGTTAGGGCTACTGAAATCCCTAGTAATAAGTAATTCTTTCTAAATCTGTTCTTTTCAGGTCTTATGAGAATAATGTATACACTGTGCTTTTCAAGGACTTCAATAATATTAAACTCATTTGTCAATCCTGTTAAGGCAAGGGCCAATTTTTTTTTCCATTCCAAATTTTTATTAGAGAAGTTGTAGGTTTTTGGAAAAGACATGCAAAGGGGGACGGATGCGGCTCAAATGGTTGGGCGTTCATCTCCCATATGGAGGGACTTGGGTTCGATCCCCGAGACCTCCCAGTAAAAGTTAAAAAATTAAAAAAGACACGCATAAAATAGAGTTCCCCATGTACCACCCGATTATTAACCCTTACATTAGTGTAGTACATTTGTTACAATTCATGAAAGATGATTTTTATAATTGTACTATTAACTGTAGTCCATCATTTATGCTATGGTTCACTGTGTTGTACAGTTCTGTTTTTTAAAAAAATTTCTATTCTAGTAACACATACAACTAAAATTTCCTCTGTTAACCACATTCAAATATATAATTCAGTGCTGTTGACTATGTTCACAATGGTAAGGGCCAATTTCTGAAGATTTTTTATATAGTCATGATTAGGAATGGAGGCTTTGCAGTCAGACAGATGTAGGTTCAATTCTAATGGATGTTGGGAGGGATGTAGGGAGGGGATTTTTGTATTGGGTAGGGACTTGGAATAGATGACAGAGTTCCTTCCAAATCTGATACTTTATAATTGGAAATGTTACTTTATCCTCATATGAATTAGATGTTCATTTTTTTCCTTTTTTTTTTTATTTTTAAAAGATACTTTGATTACATAAATGTTACAGAGAACATTTTTTAAAAGTTAAGTATTAAGCTGGATTTTTTTTCCTATATATATTTTTCAAAGATTAGAGAGACAAATTTATAGTTAAAATGCTTTAGTAATAGTGTCTATTAAAATGTACTAGAGGGGAGTGGATATGGCTCAAGCAGTTGAGTGCCCACCTCCCACGTGGGAGGTCCCAGGTTCAGTTCTGGTGCCTCCTGGGAAAACAAAAGCAAACAACAAGCAAAACAAAGGTAAAGACCAACTCAGGGAAGCCCATGTGGCTCAGTGGTTGAGTGCCGGCTTCCCACATATGAGATCCTGGGTCCCCAGCCCCCTATACCCCTCCCAAAAAAAAAGTGCTAGAAAGAGATAGAGAAAGCCCTATTTAATTTAATGGTTTAAATTTTTATGTGTTTGGCTGTTACTTAAAATCAGGCAACAGCTATATATGTATGAAGTATTAGGAGGCATATTGCTATTGAGCAGGTTGCTTGTGTAGGAAGCCAAGTTTAGATTTCAGATTACATCAGTGACTTTGGGGAAAATGTCACCAAAGGTGATAATTGCATCTGAGACTCGACAAGCAAATAAAATCAAAGTCACTATTTGTTTTGGGTTTTTTACTTTTTCTTTTTTGTTTGTTTTTAAAACTTGCTCTAAGATTGCAAGCAGTTTAAAATATAGTATTCGTACACAATCTCTATTTTAGCCAAAACTCGTGCTAAATATAATAAAATGTACATTACTAGGGAAAAATAAATCAGTTTCTTCAGGATTCCTAAAGAAGTGAGTTACTTCCCTATAAAATTGTGGCTTTCTTTAGCATTTTTGGGATAAAAATTATGGGATTGCATGTTGAGTATTGGCATTATATTCCATAATAATAATAGTCTGAGTCTTTAAGCCCATAGCTTGCTTGCTTGCTTTTTTCTTTTTAAAATTTTTATTGTGGTAACATATATATATATAAAACACAAAATCATGGTTTTCTTTTGACTGGGACCCAAAGTAAGTAATATCTTTTATTTGCAACTAGTACACTGATACTGAAATAAATGTTCAAAAAATATATTTACCCTTACTATATGCAGTGTTCTATTTCACTTTTTAAAAAATTGCCATCACAACCCATTGAATTGATTTCTTTGTCAATTAATGAATCATAGTGATCTGAAGTTTGAAAGGCACAGTTTTGGGCAACACTTAGTATGAGACAGTAATACATATATATATTTTTTCCTACATTAGTGTCTAAAGAACTGTTTTATGTGAGTAAATTTTCTGAATAATTGAAACTTGAAATGCCAAAAATACTTTCCATTGTAATCATGATATATGGAGAGATTTCTAGACTATTAACGCTTCTTTGCCTAAAGAAAAAAACAATACACAGAGTCAATGTAATTTAACCGTTACTTGATCATGAAGAGGCACTGTTATGAATTTCAAATTTGTACTTTGCCATAATCCAGAAATGCCCTAAGGAGATATATAAATTTGTAAGGTTTTTTGCCTCTACCTTAAACCATTCTAACCTATTGCATTTTTTGAGTTCTGAGTTTGACATTCCCTTGCTGTCAACTGTCTTTCTTGCTAATATACTTATTCTTGCCTCCTTTTAATTGCACAACTTTTAGTCTCTGGACTAGAGAACTATCTACCATGCTTAATGTTGAGTTTGCCATAAAATGTGAGTCAATGAGAACCCGTCAGATATTTTTTCAGAACCTGAGTAAAGTGTGTGGATTTTAGTGTAGGAACTCTGAGACAGAGTGGAAGAGAGCTATGTTCAGAGTTACTGTTTCTAAAAGAACAATGGGAACCTCCTACATGATTGGGTGTGGTAGTTGGTGGGGTAAAAAAAAGTTGGTTTAAGTGGGGAATCATAAAGAAATATGTAATAGCCTTATTATTTCACCTTATCATTCAGTGTAGGAGTAACGCCTTTTTGGGGGGGTGATGTGTAGGGTCTGGGGTCTGTTTTTTAGAGTTGCAAATGATCTTTTTTTTTTGAGGTACCAGGGGCTGGGGATTGAACCTGGGACCTCATATGTGGGAAGCAGGTGCTCAACCGCTTGAGCCACATCCGCTCCCCAATACATGATCTTATATGTGTAAACCATACCAATAATGCATATCTAAGATTTCTAGTTTTGGTTTCAGAGCAATGTGGGGTTCAACTTAGTTTTTATAGAAATAACTCTTTTGTAATCATATTCCATTGTTTTATATAGTATTTAAATAAATTAATTATTACAAGTAGAGTTGGGATAAACACCAAACATCAGATTCTTGTTATACAGACTGCTCAACTAGAAAGTAGGTGGTTAGCCTCTCGTGTTCTGTATCATGGGTGCCTGTCAGTCATTTTTTGGATTGTAGTAACTATTTGCTGAACAATTAAGAATTTTATCTTAACTTTTTATTTTGACATGATTTGATTTACAGGACAGTTGCAAAAATAATACATGAGTGCCAACTTCCCATGTATGAGGTCCCAGGTTTGATCCCAGGTTCGATTCCCAGTACCTCCTAAAAACCAACTCTCATTGGGGAGCGGATGTAACTCAGTGGTTGAGCACCTGTTTCCTGTGTACAAGGTTTTGGGTTCAATCCCCGGTACCTCCTACAACAAAAGTAACAGTAATAATAATAATAATACAAAACCCATAGAGAGAACTCCACCATCATCACTCCCAGATATCCAGATCCATCAACTTTTTAACATTTTGCCAGGTTTGCTTTATCATTCTTTCTATTCCTCTATTTTCTAAACATTTGAGTAGGTTGTATACATCATGCTCTTTGAACATTTAATACTTCCATGTGTATTTCCTAAGAACAAGGGTATTCACTTGATGTAACCACCTTAAGCACAGTTATCAAGTTCAAGAAATTTAACACTAATATGAAGCTTACAGTCTATATTCCAATTTTTTCATCTGTCCCAATAATATTCCTTTGGGCCTTTTCTCCTCCGTAATTAGATTCACCCCTGAATCATGTATTGCATCTAATTGTCTCTTTAGTTTCATAAAATTTAACCACTCCCATCTTAACTACTCCCAAGTAAACAATTCAGTGGGATTAATCACATTCACAGTGTTGTGGTATCCTCACCACCATCCATTACCAGAATTTTCCTATCACTCCAAACAGAAATTCTGTGTTCCCATTATGCATTAACTTCCAATTCCTCCTCCACTTCCCTGCCCCTGATAACCAGAACTCTACTTTCTGCCTCTATGAGTTTGCATATTCCAGTTATTTCATATAAGCGGAATCATACAATATCTTTTCATTTGTGTCTGACTTATTTTACTTAACATGAAGTCTTCAAGGTTCATCCATGTTGTTGCATGCATCAGAACTTCATTCCTTTTTACAGTTGAATAATATTCCATTGTATGTACATATCAAATTTTGTTTATTCATTCATCTGTTGATGGACGTGTGGGCTCCTGACACCCTTTTTTTTAAAAAACAATTTATTGAAGTATATCATTCATACATGAACATACATAAACTATAAGTGTTTAGTAAATATCGTGAAGTTACAAAACAAACATGCATAACATCATAGAGGGCTCCCACACATTACCCCCCGACAAACACCCTGCATTGTTGTGAAACATTTATTAACAAATCATGAAAGAGCATGGTCAAAGTATTACTACTAATTATAGTTCATATCTTAATCCCCTATACGTTTTTTTTTTTTTTTTAAAGATTTTATTTATTTATTCATTTATCCCCCCCTTGCTGCTTGTGCTCGCTGGGTCAGCCAACCACGCCGTGTGGGCGGGCTTGCCTTCACCAGGAGGCCCCGGGAACCGAACCCGGGGCCTCCCATATGGTAAACGGGAGCCCCACTGATTGAGCCACAGCCGCTTCCCTCCCCTATACGTTTTTTAAGGATTTATTGATTTATTTAGTTTTATCCTTTTTTAACCGCTCCCTCCCCATTTCTGCTGTTTCTGTGTCCATTCACTGGGCAACTCTCTGTGTCCGTTTCCTGCCCTCTCTTCTCATCTTTTTCCTCCTGTCTTCATTGGGATTCGATCCTCGGAATTTTCGATGTGGGAGAGAGGCATCCTACCCCCTAGGCCACCTTAATTCCTGGTTTTTTGGTGCATCTCGTCTTGGCTCTCCCTTGTGTCACTCTCCTGTTACGTCATCATCTTGCTGCATGGCTCATGGGGCCTGGTGGCCCACGTACCTTCTATATTTTTCTTTTTTTAAGTTTTACCGGGAGTTCCTGGGGATTGAACTTAGGTCCCTGCATATGGGAGATGGATGCCCAACCACCCGAGCCACATCTCTCCCCCTGCTATATCTCTTAAGGTTGACCAAAGATACCCAAAGTTACAGTCTTTTCCCATTCAGGATGGTCATATAATAAATCAGGCTTAGTTTATCACCAACATTCTAAAAACCAGACCTAGGGAGAAAAACAAGGTCTGGGGACACATGCATGGTTTCTAATATAGTGAATGTTTAGGCTACCCTGATTATCACAAAATCAGGTCAGTGAAAATATTCGCATCGACACCTTTTGGTTATTGTAAATTATGCTGCTATGAACATTGTTGAACAAATATTTGTGTAAGGTTTTTATGGAGGGTTTGGAGGACGTTGGTTAATCTATTTGATTAAGTAGAATATGCTATTTCTAATTTAGTTTTGGATAAATGATGTTTTTTTCTTTCATGAAAACATATTTCAAAGTACTAACTAGACTATAAGCTTATGTTTTGTTTTTTAAATTGCTAGTTTTCAGAAATTCTGTTTATGGTGTTGAATAAAAGTTTTCTAAATTTAAAAGATAAATGTCAGTTTTCTGTGTCTTGGTTAGAAAGTTTTTTCATCAGACAATTCTAAGAGTATTATCTGAACTTACCAACTGTTACAAAAGATTAATAAGACCTATAAGAGTTAATAAATTATTGATAAATTAATAACTTAAACATGCTGTTTCAATTCACGTATTGTAGACCGTTTATGATACTTAAGTAAAAATTAGTGTAAAACCTGTTCCACAAAATACCAAACAATTTGATTTTTTTCCTTTAAGTTAAAACTGAGAGGAGGGCTTATTTTAGTTTCTTTTCTCCTGATTATGTTACACATTTAGGATTAGCCTTAGTATTGCATGGATTATGAACTTAACTATAGTAGGTATAATGCAACCTTGTTAACCTGAAATGATTTCTTGATGGGCAGCTGAAATAGTAGTAAAGAAGTGATAAGGGCTAGAAAAAAAAATTAGCAAGGGAGTTAGTTGCACTGCTTACCTGCTAGGAATGGTTTATTGTTAACCATTGTACGTCAAACAACAGAAAAGACAGATGTTGGAGGAAAAGAGAAGAAATGTTGACTAGATTAAATAGCCTTTTGCTAAATTCCCTGGAGGAAGAAGTGATGGTAGTATTAATGACAGTAGCTAACACTTGTGCAAACTATGTGCCAACACTGTTCTAAGTGTTTACATATATAACTCATTTGATTCTCACATCTACACTAGGAAATAGATGCTGTTGTCATCTCCATTCCACAAATAAATGAAACTGAGTCACAGAGAGGTTTGGTAACTTACCAAAGGTCACACAGCTAATAATAAGAGGGCAAGCCCAGATTTGAAGCGAGCTCAAGTGCATGCTTTTACCCCCCTGACTCATAGCATTAAGTTATATTAAAATATTATAGAATATTGGGACTTAATATGTTTACAGGTAGACTTATGAGGGGAGGAAAGCCCAAAACAAATATTTGCTAAGTATTGCGACCTTGTTAGGTTCCTTATCCTCTCTCAGTGTCTTAATTTCCTCATCTTTACAGTAGAAAGGTAATAGTACCTTAGCTCAGGGTTACTCTGAGGACTAAATAAATTAATGTATGTCATGAGCTTAGAACAGTGGCTGGCACATAGTAATCGTTCAAATTAAGAAACAGCCAAACATTTAGAGAAAGCTGGGGAGGACAAAAGAAAGGGACTAATTCAGCTGCATGTTTTGTATACTCACTGTGATCTCAAGTCAGAAGTTGGACACACTCGGTCTATCATCCATTTACATGGGTCTTGATACATTAGCAGCTGTCAAATAATTGCTGGCTTGGTAAAACTTCTGAGATTCAGAAGCTAAACCGATTGACAAAGAGTTTCCCTGTCTGTGTTTTTGCCTGTCATCCAGTAAGAAGGAAGTGATTCAGTGGACTGAAAACACTGTCATTTCTTTGAAGGATGAGAAAAAAGATAGTTGAAAGGCAGAATTGAGAGGGTAATATGTATGTAAGGAAAGCGACTTAAAATTGTGTGCCTCTTCAAAAAGTAAAGAAACCCATGGTGTCTGTGCGTTCTGGCATCACGAACAATTATAGAAAAAAATATATAGTTTATTCTTCTGCCTTTCTCAACTTTGTGCCTAATTATGATAATTTTCCCCCTTTGAGGCTGAGAATTTTAAAAACTGGGAATATTAAATTTAGATTAATACTGGGTCTTTTTTGTAATAAAAATGTAAAATCTAATTTAATGCCTGGAAACAGTACTTCTTTCTCAGTAAACAAACCAAAGCCAATTTGACAGTAGTTAATTTTGTCTATTTAAATGGTAAAAACTAAAAATCGTGGTTAAAGTTCCTTGATTTTGTCAGACTTTCTTATTAAACTGAAACAAGATGGACTGGGTTAAAATGCCAGTAGCTAGTCATAATATTAAACTGGGTTCATGTGTAATACCAAAGATACCTAGCAAAAATCTGAATGGAGCTTTTTCACAATTTTCTTTTCATATAGAAGATACTCATCCACCAAATTATAACAAGGCCTTTTGCATCTCTTCCAGGTCTTCTGCTTGTTCACCATGCCCTGCCCCATTGGCTGCCTTTTAGATTTTTTATTATCTCTCAGGGCCTATTCCTTCTGCCTAACAGGTCTTTCTCCCTAGTCATCACATGACTGACTCCTCATGTGATAAGGATCTTCTGATCTCTGCTTGAATGTTACTTTTCAGAGAGGTTTTCTCAGACTATTATAATTACTTATTAAATTAGATATCCTTTATTTTCTGTGTCTCAGCAGCCTGTTTGTTTCCTTCATAGCATTTATTATATGTTTTAACTATTCTCTTTTTCTTGTTTGTTTGTCTGGACAACTAGACTTTAAATTCTTTGAGGTCAGGAACCTTGTGTCTTATTCACAGCTATATTCCCATCACCAATCCTGACAGCTCTGTACATGGTAGGTGCATAAGAGGTTCTTAATATATATTTGTGGAGCAAATAGGAGCAGATGGTTAGCAATTAGTTACTGTTTTATTGACAACAGCTGTAATTCTGCCAATTTAGGGCTTTATTTGAATTAATGATTATTATGCTATAGTCACAACTTTACCCTATTTTTCTTAAAATAGATTTAAAATACATTAGCCTATAATTTTATTAAAGGAAATTAGAGTATATTTTTAAATTCATTAGGTCTCATTGAATTGAAATAAAATACTGTAAAATAACTAAAGAATAGGCAAAAACACTTTGATACAGGTGGCTCCAGTTTATATACATCTGATTATCAAATGATCCACATACAAACATTTGCCAGAAGTGCTCTGCCCTGATTCATCATGCTGAATTGTTCCTGTTGCTGTTTCTCTGAGGGGTGTGTATGTGTATGTAAGTTGTTTGGAAAATCTCAGGTTCATACACATAAGAAGGTAAGATGGAATAATAGGAAAGAGACTGAAAAGATTTAGAGTTTGAATTTGGGACCCATTCTGTCACCTAATGGTTTGGTGACTTGGGTTAAGTCCCAAACCTGTTTTCTCATTTGTAAAATGCTTCTGACTTAATGTTGCTTGTGAACTTCAGGTGATATAATGTGTCAGTGAACCTTATAAGTTATGAAGTACTGTATAATTGTCGACAAATTTAGCCCATGGGCAGGATCATTTGTGTAGATGAGCAAAGGGCCAAGTGTTCCCAAGCACAGCCAACTGCATCTTAGTTGGGGTTACTCTGTCTAAAAATATCCAACCACACAGTGGCTAATCTTTATTTTTTTTAAAGTTCCTTCTTGTTATCCTGGCTGAAATTAAACTATAGATTCATTTGAGTTAATAAATGTATATTTAATTATACATTTTTCAGGGATAATTGAACTGGTGGCCATTTTGTAGTTTAAAATGAGCAAATGAGCACAAACTGTTTCTTTATGGCAGCATGTTATAATACAGGGCGAGTTAAGACAGAGTCAAACTTTAATTCAAATTCTAACTACAACACTTAGCAGCTGCCCAATGAGCTTGGGCAAATTATGTAGGCTGTCTGACCTTCAGTTCTTTCTGTTATAAGTACCATCAACCTTAAGGATTGTGGGAAAGATGAACTATGGTTCCACACCTAGCAAATGGCTGCATGGTATAACGATTGCTAAGTGTTTTCCTTTACATGCAGGGCACATAACTTGAATCAGCTGAGCTGAGGGAAATAAGTGTTTCCATACTCTATTGCCGAGAGTAATCCGTAACAGGCACAGATCAACAAACCCTTCTAAGGCACTCTCAACCTTGTCTCCTGCAGTATACAACTAGAGGAACTCAAAACCAACCCTGAATTACGTGCTCCTTAATGTGCATCTAATGGAGGAGGGAGAGTATGTAATTTGGGTCACAGCCAAGTATTTTCTGGGCGATAATACACGGTAATGAAGAGTTTAGGGCAGATTTAGGGCAAAAAGATTGTCTGGTGGCAAGGAGGGATGTCACTAGAAGGAGGGTGATGGGAAAATATTAAAGTCGAGATAGATGGTGCTGCTTTTTGCTTCACTTCACAATATTACTTAGGATAGAGTCAGTGCTTGGATTATGACTCTTCTAATTTTATGACTCAGAATTTAGACTTGTTCCTTAATCCTGCAAATTCTGGGCATTATAGATTAAGGAAGCTTTGAAAGGCTAGGCTAGGAATCTAGTCATAAGTCACATTACTTATGAATAATAATATTCTATGTGTAACTGTTGTTTGAATTTCAAAACATTATTTTGGGGAGCACAATCATTTGTAGTTGGGGATTAACATTTTAAATTAATATGGGGGAGCAAATGTAGCTCAAGTGGTTGAGTGCCTACTCCCCACATATGAGGACCTGGGGTCAATCTCTGGCCCTGATGCCTCAAAATAAATAAATATGCAAATAAATAAATAAATATGAACTTTCCATATTTTATTTGGCTACTTGCCAAACTCATGTTCTTGATGGAATTAATTTGATATCAATATCTGAATACAGGCCATTTATAAAACTTTATCTTGACATCTCAAATTCTTTTTTTTTTAACCAAATCAACAATTTTATTTTGTGAAGAGATACCCTGTGTCACATTACCAGAAGTTCATTTCTACTTAAATTTATAACAGTAAGACAATGTGTAACTTCAGTACTTTGTATTGGCACACTGCTTTTGTTTTGTTTTGAGACTCTGGTCTTAAAAATGGCTTTAGGTTAAAGGTCTATATCATATTTGATAAACTTGACAAAAGGATACTGATACAGGAAAAATTCTGATTTATTCATTTTACAGAAGAATTTGCCATAGGATTTCTTTAAACTTCTCTACTTTTCTTGCTATATAAATTATGTCTTAACTTTTCAATCTCATTGTTTCCCCTATCCCAACTTTTTTTTTTTTTTTTTTTTTTTTGAGGTACCAAGGGCCGGGGAATGACCTGGGACCTTGTACATGGAAAGCTGGCGCTCAGCCACTGAGCTACATCGGCTCCCCAGAATTGTTTTTTTTTTTTTTCAAAGATTTATTTTATTACTCTCTCCACACCCCGTTGTTTGCGCTCACTTTCTGCTCTTGGTGCCTTTTCTTTGTGTGCTCGTCGTCTTTTAGGAGGCACCAGGAACCAAACCTGGGACCTCCTTTTGGGAGGGAGGTGCCAAATTGCTTGAGCCACCTCTGCTCCCTGCTTGTGGTCTCTCATTGTGTTTCCTAGTTGTGTCTCTTTGTTGCGTTGCCTTGTTGTGTCAGCTTGCTGTCTTGCTTGTCTTCTTTAGGAGGCACCGGGAACCGAACCTGGGACCTCCCATGTGGTGAGTGGGCGCCCAACTGCTTGAGCCATGTCTGCTTCCCCCAAGAATTGGTTTTTACTTTTTTTTTTTTAACTTTATTTTGTACATTTAATAATTGAAAACATAATTAAAAACTAAAAAGTAAACACAGATGAATAAATATATACATTTCTCAATTAAATGTAATGGATTCATGTAAATTTTTTTTTTTTTTTTTAAATCAAAACAATATATTACACAATATATTTGGTTCACATTCATACAATATTTGTCCTTTTGTGTCTGGCTTGCTTCACTCAACATAATGTCCTCTAGGTTCATCCATGTTGCCATATGCTTTATGACTTCATTTCTTCTTACAGCTGCATAATATTCCATCGTGTGAATAGACCACAGTTTGTTTATCCATTCATCTGTTGATGGACACCTGGGTTGTTTCTAACTTTTGGCAATGGTGAATAATGTGGCTATGAACATTAGTGTGCAGATGTCTGTTCGTGTCACTGCTCTCGTTCTTCTGGGTATATGCCCAGTAGCGGTATTGCAGGGTCACGTGGCAAGTCTATATTCAACTTCTTTAGGAACTGCCAAACAGTCCTCCATAGTGGTTGTACCATCCTGCATTCCCACCAACAGTGAAGAAGTGTTCCTATCTCTCCACATCCTTTCCAACACTTGTAGTTCTCTGTCTTTTTAATAGTGGCCATCCTGATAGGTGTGAAATGATATCTCATTGTAGTTTTGATTTGCATTTCCCTAATCATGAGTGATGTCAAGCATTTCTTCATGTGTTTTTTTGCCATTTGTATTTCTTCTTCGGAGAAATGTCTATTTAAATCTTTGGCCCATTTTTTAATTGGGTCATTTGTCTTTTTATTGTTGAGTTGTAACATCTCTTTATATATCCTGGATATTAAACCCTTATCAGATATGTGATTTCCAAATATTTTTTCCCATTGAGTTGACTGCCTTTTCACCCTTCTGACAAAGTCCTGTGAGGTGCAAAAGTGTTTAATTTTGAGGAGGTCCCATTTATCTACTTTTTCTTTTTTTGCACATGCTTTGGGTGTGAGGTCCAAGAAACCACCACCTACTACAAGGTCTTGAAGATGTTTCCCTACATTTTCTTCTAGTAGTTTCATGGTCCTGGCTTTTATATTTAGATCTTTGATCCATTTTGAGTTGATTCTTGTATAGGGGGTGAGATAGGGGTCCTCTTTCATTCTTTTGGTTATGGATATCCAGTTCTCCCAACACCATTTGTTGAAGAGACTGTTTTTTCCCATCAGCGTGGGCTTGGTAGGTTTGTCAAAAACCAGTTGACTGTGTAGGTGAGGGTTTATTTCTGGATTCTCAATTCCATTCCACTGATCGATATGTCTATCTTTATGCCAGTACCATGCTGTTTTGACCACTGTAGCTTTGTAATATGTTTCAAGGTCAGGCAGTGAAATTCCTCCCACATTGCTCTTCTTTTTGAAAATACTTTTGGCTATTCGGGTGCACTTACCCTTCCAGATGAATTTGGTAATTGCCTTCTCTAATTCTGTAAAGTAAGCTGTTGGGATTTTGATTGATATTGCATCGAATCTCTAAATCAGTTTGGGCAAGATTGACATCTTCATGATATTTATTCTTTCAATCCATGAACACGGAATGTCTTTCCCTTTGTTTAGGTCTTTTTAAATTTCTTTTAGCATTGTTTTGTAGTTTTCTGCATATAGGTCCTGTACTTCCTTGGTTAAAATAACTCCTAGCTATTTGAGTCCTTTTGTTGCTATTGCAAATGGAATTTTCCTCCTGATTTCCTCCTCAGATTGTTCAGTACTAGTATACAAAAACATTACTGATTTTTGCATGTTGATCTTGGATCCTGCCACCTTGCTGAACTCGCTTATTAGTTCAAGTAGCTTTGTTGTGGATACTTCAGATTTTCTAAATACAAGATCATGTCATCTGCAAACAGTGAGAGTTTTACTTCCTCTTTTCCCATTTGGACGCCTTTAACTTTTTTGTCTTCTCTAATAGCCCTAGCTAGAACTTCTAGTACAATGTTGAATAACAATGGTGACAGTGGGCATCCTTGTCTTTTTCCTGATCTTAGGGGGAAAGCTTTCAACCTTTCCCCATTGAGTATGATGTTGGCTGTGGGTTTTTCATATATGCCTTTTATCATATTGAGAAATTTTCCTTTTATTCCTATCTTTTGAAGTGTTTTTATCAAAAAAGGCTGTTGGATTTTGTCGAATGCCTTTTCTGCATCTATTGAGATGATCATGTGGTTTTTTTTCCTTCAATTTGTTACTGTGGTGTATTACATTGATTGATTTTCTTATGTTGAACCAGCCTTGCATGCCAGGAATAAATCCCACTTGGTCATGATGTATAAGTCTTTTGATATGCTGTTGGATTCGATTTGCAACTATTTTATTGAGAATTTTTGCATCTATGTTCATGAGAGAGATTGGTCTGTAATTTTCTTTTCTTGTGGAATCTTTATCTGGCTTTGGTATTAGGGTGATGTTGGCTTCATAAAATGTGTTGGGTAATTTTCCATCCTCTTCAATTTTTTGGAAGAGTTTAAACAGGATTGGTGTTAGTTCTTTTAGAAATGCTTGGTAGAATTCACCTGTGAAGCATCTGGTCCTGGACTTTTTTTGCTGGGAGATTTTTGATGGCGGATTCAATCTCCTTAATTGTGATTGGTTTGTTAAGTTCTTGTATTTCTTATTGTGTCAGTGTAGGTTGGTTATGAGTTTCTAGAAATTTGTCCATTTCATCCAGGTTGTCTAGTTTGTTGGCATATAGTTTCTCATAATATCCTGTTATGATTCTTTTTATTTCTGTGAGGTCATTTGTAATTTCCCCCCTTTCATTTCTGGTTGTATTTATTTGCATCTTCTCTCTTTTTTTCTTTGTTAGTCTAGCGAGGGGTTTGTCAATTTGATTGATCTTCTTAAAGAACCAGCTTTTGGTTTTGTTGATTTTCTCTATTGCTTTTCTGTTCTCATTTCCATTTATTTCCGCTCTAATCTTTATTATTTCTTTCCTTCTTTTTGCTTTGGGATTGGTTTGCTGTTCTCTTTCTAGTTTCTCAAGTTGTTCAGTTAAGTCTTTGAGTTTAGCTCTTTCTTGTTTCTTAATATAGGCATTTAGGGCTATAAATTTCCCTCT
>JAKSZT010054395.1:5860613-5872146 GCA_026826555.1 Tolypeutes matacus
CAAGCCTCTCTCTCCTGTCTTTTTCTTTCAGGTTCTAAGGCTTCCTTTAATATTTCCTGCAAAGGTGGATTCTTTTTTGCAAACTCTCTTAGTTTGTTTGTTTGTGAATACTTTATATTCACCTTCATATTTGAAGGACAGTTTTGCTGGATAAAGAATTCTCGGCTGGCAGTTTTTCTCTTTCAGTTTCCTAATTGTATCATACCACTGTCTTCTCGCCTCCATGGTTTCTGAAGAGAAATCTGCACTAAGTCTTACTGGACGTCCTTTGTACGTGATCGTTGCTTCTCTCTTGCTCTGAGAATTTTCTCTTTATCTTTTACATTTGACATTCTGAATAATATGTGTCTTGGCGTAGGTCTTTTTGGATTTATTCTCATTGGGGTACGGTGAGCTTCTTGGACATGTAAGTTCATTTCTTTTGTGAGAGTTGGGAAATTTTCAGCTTATTTCCTCAAATACTCTTTCTGCCCCTTTTCCTTTCTCTTCTCCTTCTGGAACTCCCATGACATGTATGTTCTTGGGTTTTGTGTTGTCATTCAACTCTCTGAATCCCTGCTCAATTTTTTCCATTCTTTTCTCTCTCTGTTCTTTTCTCTCTTCAATTTTAGCTGCTCTGTCTTCCGTATCACTTATTCTTTCTTCTATCATTTTGAGTCTGCTGTTGTATGCTTCAAATGTATTTTTGACTTCACCTATTGTGTCTTTCATTCCCATGAACTCCATTACTTTTCTGTTCAGGATTTCAAATTCTTCTTTGCATTCGCTCAATGACTTCTTGATGTCATTGATCTCTTTAACTATATTCTCTTTCATCTCATTAATTTGATTTTGGAAATTTGTGCTCATCTCACTGATTAGTTCTCTCAAATTCTGCATCTCTTCTGGGACTTTGCCATATTCCTTTTCTTGGGCCAGGTCTTCTATTTTCTTAGTATGGCTCGTAATCTTTTGCTGGTGCTTAGGCATCTGGTTAGTTTGTATTTTACTTAGATGCTCTATCTCTTTCTCTTTTATGGGGTTTTAGTGGCAGGAGGCTGTGAGTTACCACAGCTCTTTGATTTTTGGCTCAACCTTGATTGTTAGGGTTGTTCTACTGGTTGCTCAAAACTGCACTGGACCCAGTAATTGGTTGTAGAGTCGTTTCCTAGGGCCTTGGGCAGGGAGGCTATAGAGACCAGGAAAAGCCTCTCTTACTTATTAATTTTCTTATGTGCACTTTCTTGGTCTGCCAGGAGATGGCGCTTGTTGGCAGCTCTCAATTCAATGCGTGGCCGGAGTGTATTTGTTGTGACACAGGCCAGATCAATGTGATAGAGCTTCCTGTCTGGGGGCTAAGAGCCCTGTGATTCAAACTTTCTGAGATAGTTCTCCAGACTTCTCTCATAGTAACCCCTTTTCCCAGGTAAGAAATATTTCCACTCTCTTCTGAATCCTCAACAATCAGTCCCTGTTAGTAGAGGAGGAGATTGGGAGGTTTGTATATCTTTAGCCCCTTGCAGGCTCCAAGGCAAACAATGGCGCAGCCCCACCCGGCCTGGAAGGGCTCTTGAGACAGGGCAGACCAAACCTGGGAATCAAGAGCAGGGTCAGCCCCAGGCTCTCTCTCCCCTCTCCTGTGGAGTCCTCAACAAGTAGTCCAGGGTAGAAGAAAGGGAGGTTGCGAGGGTCGGATTTCTCCAGTCCTTCCTAGGCTCCCAGGGCAAACCACCATGTGGAAGGGTCCGTGGGTCTCCGCAGCCCAAATGTACAGGTCAGAACCTGAGTCAGCCTAAGGCTGTGTCCCTCTCTCTCCCCTTTCCGGGAGTGGCAGATCCCTGAAGCCCCCTTTGTCTGTGGTCGCAGGCCCAGAGGCCTGAGAATTCTGAAGAGTGTTGGGGAGGGTGCCGGCAGCAGCAGAAGCTGCTACTTGCAACTCACGATTCTGTTGTTGCGATTTCCCCCTTCTGTCCCTCTCTCCTCTGGGTGGTGTGCAGCCTTCACTGTTGTCCTAAACCCTAGAAGATCTTTTTCGGGGTTGTTTCTGCTCGTCCTCTAGCTATTTATCTCCGTTTGTTTTTGCTTGTCGTTTGTTTCCATTTTCCTTAGGAATCCCTGGGAACCGAACCCAGAACCTCTCGTGTGGGAAACAGGTGCTCAACTGCTTGAACCACATCTGCTCCCTTCCCCAACTTATTTTTAAAAATTTCAAATCCACAAAAAAGTTACAGTAGTACAATTAACATCCAAATACCTTTCATCGACTAATTGGGAACATTTTGCTTGCCCCCCCCCTTTTTTTTATCTCTATAGATAGATATCTATAGATGATAGATTTTTAAAAATTTATGTTTTGTTTTTATAATTTGAGGGTTACTTGCAACATCAACCAGGGCACTTCAGCGTGTGTGCTGGTGCTTGAGGATACTAGTTTGTGATGCTGATTGTATACATTTCTCTCCAACCCTGGATTAAGTTGGTTGCTTGAAATCAGCCATGGTGGTAGCATTTACACAATGGAAATTGGCAGTGCTACAAATCAGGGCTTCTTTTCTCAGGAGAGCCAGTTGTTAAATATTTATCAATTTACTATTATGTGTATATCCTAAAATAAGAACATTCTCCTACAAACCTTCAAATACAATTATCATGCTCAAGAAATCTAACACTGACACAATACTAATATTTAACATGCAGTTCATATTCACCCTTTTCTGGTTGTCCCCAAAATGTCTTTAGTTGCATTGCCTTCTTTTTTTTTTTTAATGTTGGGTTGGTTTTTTTTTTCTTTTAGCTTTATTTTATATACAAAGAGTTAGTGTTGTTTCTCTAGCAAGGTAGGTGCCTTACATAATCCATTCAAAGAAGATCATTTGGTCCAACTTAATGAAGCCTATATCCTTCAGTACTGACTGAAGGCTTGGCCCATATTGCATGTATGTTTCTGTATCATACTGTGCTAGTTTGAGCAGATGTGGCAAGATCCAGAACCCTGGCCAAATTTTCCTGGGTGGCTCCAGTAAGAGCTGCTGGTGATCCATCTTGCTTTCAGGGATGCTTCACATTGTCTTTTAAAGAAGTAAGTTGCTTCCTGTTACAGAAAGGGAGTTAGACCCTGGTGTTAGACAACATTTAGAAAGGTTTTAGAGTATACTGTGAGAGTGTGATAAAGGTATAAGTGAGTACAGTTACTGGCTTTTGGGGAAAGAATTAGGCCATGTAAATAGGACAGGTATTTTTAATTAAAGATTTTAGCAGATTTTTCCTTATTTTATTTAGCTTTTAAAAAAGTGTTTCTTGGACAAAATGGATTTGAGAGAAAGGAGTATTGATGAAATGCTGATATGTTTGTTCAAATTGATAAAAGAACATTAAGAAGAATTATATTTTTTATCCTAAAGCCTCAGGCTACCTCTTCGACTATATTTCCTATTACTCGCCCAGTATTCTCCCAAGGTTCACTGTACTCTAGCCATATCGGTCTTGCTGTTTCAGTCAAGAAATGTTTGCGGTTCCCTTTTAGAATAGAAATCACGTGGTTCTATCCTTTACTTCATTTGGCTTTGTGCTCGGTTGTCACCTCCTCAAAGAAGCCTTCCATGACCATCTCATCAAAAAAGTACAACCACTTTAGTTTCTCTTTATTCTGCATTATTCTTCTTCATAGTCCTTTTCATGGCTTGATCTGATAATCTATGTTTATTTTTTGCTTGTTTACTTTTCTCCACAATAGAAATGTAAGCTTCATGAGGGAAGGGACTTAGTGGTGTTTGTTCACTGTTGTATTTCCCCACGTGTGGATTGGTTCCTGGTGTTTGGTAACTGCTTAATAGATATTTATTGTTGAATGAATGCTTGCATGCATTTTAGTATCTTTGTGGTATAACATAAAATTTACTATTACTAGGAAAATATACACATTCTTTTCTGTAATTGGTTAGCCTTATAACGCAAAGAATTAACTCTCTGGCAACAGTTTTTGTTTCTAACTGGAAATGTTTATGCCCACTTTACAAGATTATTGGGGGATCAAATGAATTGAGGTACATGAATTTCCTGTATAAAAGATTGACTACCGGGGGGTGGATGTGGCTCAAATGGTTGGGCATCTGTCTGCCATATGGAGGGACCTGGGTTCGATCCCCGGGACCTCCTGGTAAAATAAAAAAATATATATATATAGAAGGTGCATGGGCTGCCAGGCTCTGTGTGCCAGTAAGCCACCAGGCCCCGGGAGCCATGCAGCAAGATGATGACGTAACAGGGGAGAGACAAGACGAGATGCTCCAAAAGCTCCGAAAACCAGGAACCGGGGTGGCGCAGGTGGCAGAGCGCCTTCTCCTACATTGGAGGTCTTCAGGATCGAATCCTGGTGAAGACTGGAGGAGAAGGATGAGAAGAGATGGCAGGAAACAGACACAGAGAATTGCCCAGCGAATGGACACAAAACAGCAAATGGAGAAGGGGGGCGGTTTAAAATGGATAAAGTAAATAAATAAATCTTTAAAAAAAAAAAAAAAAAAAGATTGACTACTATACAAATGTGAGTAGCTATTCATTCTTTAAACATTATGCTAGGTTTTGGAAATATACAGATGAGTAAGTCAAAGCACTATGAGTATTGTGGGGGCAGTAGACTAATAAACAGGAAAATGCAGTGCAGTAAGTGCAGTGATATAGCACTATGACCAAAATGTTGGGGAAGAACAAGCCAGGAAGTGCTTAACCACTTGGAGTTCTGGGGAAACCCCTCTTAAGGCCATAATAGGTAAATTCAGTAAAAAAAAAAAATTTTTTTTAAATAAAGGGAGTTGTAGGTTTACATGTCAGTTATATATATATATATATATAATATATTATAATATAATATATATATAATACAGGATTCCCATATATCACCCTACTGCTAACAGCTTGCATTGCTATGGTACATTTGTTACAATTGATATAAGCATATTTTTGTAATTGTACCATTAATTGTAGTCTATGTTTAACCTAGAGTTCACTGTTTGTTATTCAGTCCCATGGATTATTTTTTAATTTTGTATTTTTGGGGGTAAATTTTGTGTATATAGTTCCATATATACAAATTAACATTTCCCATTTGAACAACATTCAGATATATATTTCACTCTTTTATATTTATTTGATTTTTTGAGTTGTATCATATTGAGTGCCTTCTCACTTCTATCTGGATATATTTTTCATGTATTTTCCTTGTGGAGTACCATTGGGTTAAAATTTAACATCCCAAATATATAACAATATTTAATTTGATACCTATATGACTTCAATAGCATACACATAATTTTCTTATATCCCCTGTCCCTCCACCTTTTTTATACTTGTTACCACTTATATCTTTGTTACATTGTATGTCCAAAACTATAGATTTATCATTACTTTTTATGCCTTTGCTTTTTAGCACCTGTAGGAAGTAAAAAGTGGATACATACCAAAAAATACGAGGCAATACTGAGATTTATAATTCCCCAAATGGTTACCTTTACTGATGGTCATTATTTCTTTATGCTGCTTTGAACCATTGTCTAGTGTCCTTTCCTTTGAGTCTGAAGAACTCCCTTTAGCCTTGCTTGTAGGGCAGGTCTAGCAGTGATGAATTCCTTCAGCTTTTGTTTATCTGGGACTATCTTAATCTCTCCCTCATTTTTTAAAGAAAGTCTCACTACATAAAATTCTTGGTTGGCAATTGTTTTCTTTCAGCACTTTGGCTTTCTTTCTTTTTGTGTTTTTTTGTTGTTGTTGTTTAAAGATTCGTTTTATTTATTCCCACCCCACCCCCCAACCCCCCGTTGTTTGCTCTCTGTGTCTGTTCATTGTGTGCTCGTCTTCTTTTTTAGGAAGCATGGGGAACCAAACCTGGGACCTTCCATGTAGTAGGGATGTGCCCAATGGCTTGAGCCACCTCCGCTCCCACTTGTGTCCTTCACTGCATTTCTTTGTTGTCTCTCCATTGCGTTATCTTCTTGTGTCCGCTTGCTGTGCCAGCCCATGGCCTCAGCTTGCTGTCTTGCTTGTCTTTTTTAGGAGGCACTGGGAACCAAACCCAGGACCTCCTATGTGGTAGGCGGGCACCCAACTGCTTGAGCTACATCCGCTTCCCCACTTTGGCTTCCAACCCACTGCCTTCTTGCCTCCATGGTTTCTGATGAGAAATTGGCACTCAGTCTAATTGCAACTCCCTTGTACATAATGTGTTGCTTTTCTTTTATAGCTTTCAGTACTCTGTCATTGTCCTTTGCATTCAACAATTTGGTCAATATATGATTGGGTGTATTTTTCCTCAAACTTGTCCTCTGTTTCTCTCTGGGTATTTTAGGTGTGCACATTCACATCTTTTGCTAAGTTTTGGAAGTTTTTTGTCATTATTTCTTAGAATATTCCTTCTGCCCCTTTCTTCTCCTTCTGGGACTCCCATACTGAGAATATTGATAGTGTCCCATAGGTCTCTATTTTCACTTTTTATAATTTTTTTTTCCTTTCTGAAAAAGAAATCATTTCAATTGTCTTGTCTTGGAGTTCACTGAGTCTTTCTTATGCCAGCTCCAATCTGCTGTTGGAACCTTCCTGGGAATTTTTCATTTCTGTTATTGTGGCCTTCAACTCCAGTAGTTCTGTTTGGTTCCATTTAAAATTTTTGTCTCTTCCTTGAGATTTTATATTGCTAATTCATTGTTTTCCTAATATCCTTTGGTTCTGTCTCAGTATTTTCCTTCATTTCCTTGAGCATATTGAAGATCTTTTTTTTTTTTAAGTTTTTGTCCAGTATGTCTTCTTCATTGGAGTTTTCTGGATTTTTTTCCCTCTTCTTTTGGGTGGGCCATCATTTCCTGTATCTTTGTTTGTCCTCTCTTCTTTTGTTGCACACTATACATTTTAAGATTTAAAAATGTTAACTCTGGGATTTACTTCCTGGTATGTCTGTTTCTTGATTTTGGAACCAGCTGGTCATAAGACAGGTTTTCTTGAGCTTCAGCTTTCCTATCAGGGAGGTCTGCCCAAGGCAAATGCAATGTGCAAGGTTTTGCTTGTCTTTCTGGGACTCTGTCTTGTCCTGGGCTTTTGCTTGTTAGTTGTTTTGGAGTTCTCTTATTTACAGGAGTTTGGTTGTCTCCTCTTTGCCAGGAGACAGTCCTCCCTCTCCCAGGTGTTTGAAGCAGACAAGCCTTTGCCCCAGATTGTCCACCTCTAGTTTCTTATGTTCCTTTCCTTGTCTCAAACTGCATTTGCCTGGAAGGCAAATTCTGGGAGGAGGGGCATGCCAGAGAGGACTTTCTCAAGTCAGTCTTTCCTAGCCAAAGCAGGGTGAGGGACCTGCAAAAGGGAAGCAAACTGTCTCCAAAATACCTTTTGGTGGGGCACCAAGAGGTTCTTTCCAGGCTTCCAGAAACGGAACTTTTTTGTCCTGTCCAGTAAATGCAGCCTATCAACTAATTGTTCCCCACAGCCCTCTGGGAGCATAATATCTTTAAGTCTCCTCCACAGTGGCCTTTGTCCAGGGCTCCAGAACCTCTACAACTTTACTATCTCTTTCTCTTTGTGGCGGTCTCAGATATTTTTGGCTTGACTGTGGAGTTGTGTGTGAGTGTGTGGTAGATGTTGTTCTGTTTTTTTGTTTGTTTGTTTGTTTTTGGCTTTC
The DNA here is from genome assembly GCA_026826555.1 of Tolypeutes matacus. Lineage (NCBI taxonomy): Eukaryota > Metazoa > Chordata > Mammalia > Cingulata > Chlamyphoridae > Tolypeutes > Tolypeutes matacus. The sequence goes on from JAKSZT010054395.1 coordinate 5,868,253, forward strand.
CATTTGTTTTTTTCTTATTTTTCCTATTTGCTTTTGACAGTGAAGAAAAGAAATTTATTCTCAATAAGTGTAGGCTTCAGTTGAGATTCTCAGTTTTTGAGGACTCACTGATTTCCCCCTTTAGGCTATGCAGCTAAAACCTTCCTGGTTGTAAAATGGTTAGAAATGATTGAGGTATTCACATAAATATTTGCCATTGGCTTGCTGGTTGCAATAATTATATAAACTTAAATTACATTGAAAATGGAGAGCTTTAATAGAAAAGTTATTGTGGCATTTGCATGAGGAAAAAAAGATTCCTGTCTCTACAGCAAAATGGTTTTTCAGTAGTATAGAATTTGTACATTCTGCAGCCTTAGGAATCTCTCTTTCTTTTTTAAATACATCCTTTTTTTTTTTTTTAAAGAAGCTTTTGATGTAACATAAATGTTACACCAAAAATATAGGGGATTCCCATATACTCCACCCCATCCCCCTCCCACACTTTCCCACATTATTATCTTTCATTGTGTGATACATTTGTTACAGTTGATGAACACATTGAAGCATTGCTACTAACCATGAACTATAGTTTACATTATAGTTTATACTTTGCCCCGCACAATTTTACAGGTTTTGAAAAAATGTATAATGGCCTCTATCTATCACTGCAATGTCATGCAGGACAATTCCAATGTCCCAAAAATGTCCCTGTGTTATACTTATTCTTCCTTCCCCCTCCCCTCAGAACCTCTGGTGGTTACTGCCTTTATACCAATGGCACAAGTTCTTCCATTGCTAGAATAATAAGTGTATAATAGAATAATAATAAATCTTTAGTCCATTGTTTATTCCCCATTCTTGAGGATTTGGGGATGGTAATGCCCACTCTCTTAGGGATCTCTTAACATATTCACCTAATAAAGGAAGGTCCGTAGAATTGAGCTGGAACAGCCTGTGAGGTATGTGAATTTTAGCTGTAAATCTCTAGCAAAGACTCTAAACTCTGTAGTTGAATAAAACCTGACATCCATCTTTAATATGTGCTCCATGGTCCATGTTGCTTGAATGTGGATATTGGGGGGAGCAGTGTAGAAGATGGTGATAGTTGAGAGACAGTATTACATGGCACAGTGGCTTTAAAATTCTCCAGTCCACAATTAGAACTATATTTGTGTGTGTAGCAGCACTCCTCTTCCCATCCCACAACAAAAAAAAGTCATTACTCAACCTTAGTACATGTAATGTGGTTGATATTTCCTTTTTTTTTATTCTACTAAAAAGAAAAGAGGTAGTCCTGGCCACCTAATTAATCCTGCAGATTGAAAAACACTGTCTCATAGACGTTAAGATCATTGATTTTAGCACTGAAAATAGCACTAGAAGGACCACATTCTGTCACCAGTTTGGTGTAAGCTTAATCAAGTTACTAAATTCTTTTTTTTTTTTTTTAAAGATTTTTATTTATTTATTCATTTATCCCCCCCTTGCTGCTTGTGCTCGCTGGGTCAGCTAACCACGCCGTGTGGGCGGGCTTGCCTTCACCAGGAGGCCCTGGGAACTGAACCCGGGGCCTCCCATATGGTAAACGGGAGCCCTACTGATTGAGCCACAGCCGCTTCCCCACTAAATTCTTGAACTTCAGTTTTCTCATAGGTTAAAATGGGGATAATAATGGTATCCATTTCATAGGTTTATTATGAATATTAAATGATAAAACTTGAGTAAAGTGGTAGTGCCAGGCACTTAGTAAGCATATAATAAATGGCAATTTTGATTATTTCCAAATTTTATTAGTTTAGGGAAGCAGGAAGATGCCATTGATAATAATGGGGACTCTTATTCTGAGAAAAATTAATTCAGTTTTAGATTTTTGAGAGTGAGGTGTTATGGGTAGCCAGAAGAGTTTTCTCATATCATTTGGAAACAAGCCTATATGAAATAGTCTTACATTAGCCAAATTTAAAAGTGCAAGCAAACAGCATTAAAGTTTTAGGAACTTAATGATTGATCTTTTCATAAAACTACATGGAATTTATTTCTTTCTTCAGAACTGTTTCACTCTACCAGAATTAAGCTAACATTTTCCATTTTAAATGAGGAATCTGTCATTTGTATGGCTGTTACCATAATTAGTAGAGGTAATGATATCTGCTAGTGATAGTTACGTAGAAAAAACACAGGACTTGGAGTTAAACCTAGGTTAGGTTCTTCTAACTAGGTCACCCACCAGCTCCCTGATCTCATGCTTCAGTTTCTTCATCTATAAAATACTCTTATTTAATAAAGTGATTGTCAAAGGAGACAATAAATGTAGGATACATTATCTCCATGGAAAAACTTTCATTAAAAACCATTCTATCAGAAGAAGAAAATTCATGATTGGTTCTAGATTTTTACAACTGAAATGAACATAGTATTGTTTATAATAGCAGGAGATCGACACATCCAAGAACATGTCTTTAAAGAAGTAAGGATGTGGGTAAAGGGATATCCATGTGCATTTTGGTGCACATGTTGTTTCATTATAGTGAAATTAATTTATAAAGATTTAAGTATTACAGGATATTAAAAATACTTTATACAGGTATAAATATCCTGTATACCTGGTCTTGATACTCATTAAATCGGAGTAGTATGTGTACAAGATATTATTAGGCAAAGTGTCCAGTACCTTAGATATAAATAACTCCTGTTCTAGCTCATTTTAAACAATGTAGTATGAATGATGCCAAAAAACCAGACCAGAACATTTTCTTCTCTCCAAGATTGTAGATTTTGTAAACAAGACTCTGCTCCTGGAACTAATCTAGGTCATCATAACCCACACTTCTTTGAAAGATGAGAACTCCAATTAAATCTCTTAGGTAATTTTTAATATTTTAATTTTAAGAATCTGCTTTAGCTCTTAAAAATACAATATTGTTGGATTACCCCGTGGCCACTTGGCTTATTTATATCATGTCAAAATGAATCCGAATCACTGGGTAATGATTTTAGCAATAATGTTTACTAGGAATCTCTGTGAGTAGAAATTAATGTAATTTATTACAGTTTAATTTATCTCAGTTCTGACATAACAGCACATTTACTTATTATTTATCCCCACTCCCCTACCCCCAGATGGCTCCTTTGTCTGTTTGCTCATTGTTTTTTGTTTCCCCCCCCCCCCGCTCCTTATCTGTTTGGTTTTTTCTTTAGGAGACACCAGGAATGGAACCCAGGACCTCCCATGTGGGAGGCAAGCGCTCTACTGCTTGAACCACATCCCCTCCCACAGCACATTTATTTTTAAATAAAAACTTTTTTGAAAATGAGGGAAAAACCCATAAATTTCCCTGTTTTCCATAACTGTTAGTGTTAAATTTTAGTTAATGCTAAATTTTAGCTATTGAACTGTTATATGTTGTTAATTGACATTAAGAACTTTTCAAAATTATCTGTGCTGTGCTAATAATCTTCCTTTACTATTCAAGATTTAAAATTTATCCACATTGTTATTAACATAGGACACTACTAATGTTTCTTTGTTGGGGCGTGTGTGTATGTGTATATATGTATGTTGATACATTTGCCCTTTATTAACATCTTATAGATCTGATGTTTGTAAAGGAAAAGAGGAAACATAACTTGTTGGAAAGCCAAGTACTAGACTAGGTGGTTTGTAGCCTGAAATTGTTTCCATTTTACAGGTGAAGAAATAGGCTTAGATAGGTTAAATATTTGTGACAGCACATCTTCTAAGTGGAAAGAACTTGAACCCCATGCAGTACCTTGTTCTTCTCCATTATGTCTTGCTGCTGTTTTACAGGACCTTTCCAGTGGTGAGGTTGAATTTTGTGCAAACATGTTTACACTGTCACAGCTGGACTTTTCCCCCATTCTCCAGAAGAATACCAGAGATGGTGATAATCC